>VXAU01000984.1:46027-61476 GCA_013399695.1 Formicarius rufipectus | reverse complement strand
TACTGAAAAAAAAAAAAAAAAAAATCAAACAAATGGCTTTTGCCCTCTCACTCCTTGCACTGAGCCCTTCTGGTAATATAACAAGGCATAAAAATGCCACAATTCTTTGAGCACAAGCAATCTCTTCCCCTGTTCTTATTTCTTCCCACTCATGTGGCAGCACCTCCACACTCTATGGCAGGCCCCAGGAGGTAAGCTGGGTAGCCCTTGTTCCCTGTGGTAGTGATGCCAACTACACTGTATGTGTCTGCCTACAGAGAAATAGAGAAAGACAGTGTTAAACTGATCTTCATATGCAAGTTGTGAAAATCTTTGTTTCTGAAGTTGGAGATAAAAAGAATATGTAAGCAAGTGAACAATTCCAAGAGCTCCAAGTGCTGGAGCATAATTTCACCCTTTAGTACGCTAAGATGCTACCTCAGCACCCCAGATGCTGCAGTCAAGATAATTCAACTGAGGCTTAGGCTGGCTGGATAAGAGGAGTTATTGTTTCCCACGGCACTCTCCTAAAAATAGAGTAATAGCCTATGAAGAAAGGGCAATTATTGCTGTCTCTTACATAGGTGGTTCAACAACAATTTAGGTATCACAACAAGTGCATTTTAATGATGTAAGCTTTCTTTGTTATCTTACATTCAGTTAAGATATGTATTTTAGACCAGAAATAATATGGCAGTGCTACCTTAGAGGAAACTCATGGAAAAGAAACAAGCACCATGTTCCTAACATGTTATATATGTCAATTCATAACCAGAATCATAGAATCATTTAGTTGGAAAAGACCTTCAAGATCAAGTCCAGCCATTAACCCAGCACTGCCAAGGCTACCACTAAAACCATGCACCTAAGCACAACATCCACAGGTCTTTTAAATACCTCCAGGTATGATGAATCCACTACTTCCCTTGGCAGCCTATTCCAGTGCTTGACAACCCTTTTTGTGAGGTAATTTTTACTAATATCCAACCTAAATGTCCCCTGGTATAACTTGAGGCCATTTCGCCTTGTTTTATTGCTTGTTACTTGAAAGAAGAGACTAACATATAAGCCTACTTAATGTTGGTTCCCTTTTAATAAGAGAAGCAACTAATAGTTAATTTTACCTAATTAAGGCTAAGAATCTTCTACCATACTATTCCATTGCAATTAACATGACAGCATTAAATACCACCTATCTTAAAAAAAAATAAAACCCACATAAAAGTATTCAATGAAAAGTTACAGTACAAAAAAAAAAATCACCAAATCAAGCATGCCATCTTATTAAACATTATCCTTACCTTTCATAATACTCTGATCCCTCCTCTAGCCCAGGCAAAATCCCAGTTAACAGTCCTTGCAGTCCTGGTTTCAGTGTTTTCCCCAAAGGGAGGTAATAAATCTCATACAGACTCAATAATGTTGGTTTGACAGACATAGCAGCATTGGCAAGGAGTGGAAATAGTCCAGAACTGTGAAAAACAAATGTTACCTTTCTTAAGGAAGCTTCTCATGTGACAATTTCATTTCTATCTCCAGATTGCTACAGGCATTCCAGTGTAGTTACTATAACGATCAGATTTCTATCTGATATGACTGACTGCCTTTAGATGGACAGGTTGGTAAGTCAAGGCTAATATCATGAGTTTTAGTAGTATTGTAGTAACAAGCACGAAAGGCCCAGAGATGACTGTTTCTTTCACCAATCAAACAAATATTATAAACCTGAAGCATCTCTGCATGACAAAATGTTAATTTTGCCCAGGTTGAACCACACCACAATGAAAATTTTATTTCCTTGACACATGAAGAAGAAAATGGAAAAACACTAAAAAAGGTAAGTTTAAGAAAAGGGTCCTAAAATCTACAGCTGCAAAGCTCCTATTAAAAAAATGTATTTGTAGACATGACATCATCCATACTAAAAGAAAAATCCCACAAGACACTTTCCAAAGCACAAAACTTCTTTTAAAACTTAATTTTGCCTATATCAGTTTAGAAGAACTAGTCCTTTACCAGTGTCATTTGGATCCTTTTTTCTACAGAAAATGCCTTTTTGTTCAATAACCAGCACACTATCCCACAGTCTTTCTTTGTAAGGCTATTACTCATCCTTCAAGACTACATGTTCAGACACTGGCATTCTGCTTTCATGAAAAATACTGGAATCTTTGATAATGCCTTAATGTAAATGCCTGTCTTCTCCCAAGCAGCAGTAACAATGGCTTTTAGTTAGATTACACAAAGTAACATTTTCCACTATCCTAGAACTTACTGTTAACGAGATATTGCAGATACTGAATCACTGTACAAGCAAAGACCGTGAGTTATGAGTTGACAGCGTCTCTTAAAATATACGGAAACAAACCACTTGCAGAAAATGCAAGACAAAAGAGCTGGTAATAAGACACACAATTTATTTCCAAGCATTAATACATACCTTTGCTACCTAAACAGAATTCTATTTTATCCCACTATTTCTCAAACTGGTGAAATTTTAACCTCCAGGGATCGGTAAAGATTAAGAACCATGTGTGACTGTGTGTATATGTACCCCTCTATGTACTATACAATAAATAAGTTAATGTCTTGCCCACTCTCCCCAGCCAAAAACCTAATGAAGGTTTAGGAATCAGTATATGCTCAAGAGACTGACAGAGAGGAAAAGTTTGTACTTGCCCCTCATTCTAAGGAAGCAGACAATCTTTCTGTTCTGTTGGTTTGATGATAAAGTTTCTTGCAACAAACTACATTCAAATGCTTTTCCAATATCACTTACATTACAGTAGAAAAATATAATGCGAATATATTGAAATAAGTATTCACAATTCAATTACTGCATGTACATGCACAAAATCTTACTTCAAAGAAAAAACAATAAATTCCAGATTTTCCAGAACTACAGTTGATTCCTGACAAAAATTTAGGTCATCTGTTTATCATCTAATATACAATAGTCAGCAGAAGAGCACTGGACAGACACCAGTGACATGAGGGAAAGAAATTGATTCTCACTATGTAACAAAGTAAGACTGCTGATATAAAATGCAGGAAAAGCACCTCAATTATGCATTTGGAATGGAGTTGTTTAAAACATTGTACCTGTATAGGAAGAGGTCTTTGGCCAAACGCTTGGGCCCAATGATTTTGAAAATTATCTCATATGTTTCAAGTGCCTTCCGATGAACCCCTCCTGGCAAAGCTGGATGAAGACATTGTGCCAAGCGCTTGCCTATAGTCAGCTTTTTTGGTACTACTTGGTACTTCGCATTGTTCTGTAGTACCTGATAAATCAATACATGAAGAAAAACAGAAAAAAAAAAAGAAAAAAAAGTTAAACATCAGATGCACTTTTTATAAACAAGTTCCTGAACATGGTCAGTAACTCACCACACATACCTAGGTTATAACACAAAAAAACCCACCACTCCTAAAACATAGCATGGAGCTTTTTCTTTGCCATGCCTTTCACTCGTACACTTGCTATAGGCGGAACTGCCAAGGCATTGAAAAGTTCAATTCTAAAGGGCCCCTTACCTACAGTTTGTCCATTTCATTTTACTCATAACTTTGAGGACAAAAATTGCTATTTCTATTTCATAAAGGCCATTCCCAGTAGCTCAAATAGGACTATTAAAGTGTGGGAAGTGAGTCTGGAATAACTTAGGAAAACATCCTGGAGTGAGACAACATGCAAAACTTTACCACTGCCTGAAACTATGTCATCAATTCAGGACTGGAACACAGTTGCATTTACATCTTTAGGCTTTTCTTTCCCAATATCATAGAGCCTTGACTTTGCATAAACGTACATCAAGAACTCTTACAATCCAAAAAATGAAAGAAATGAGATTTTACATAAAAACATTATGCCATTCTCAAATGTAGTGCCAGTCTCCTGAGTGGGGCTCTCTAGAAACACATACAATTGATTAAAGCAAGATTTTTGATTTATTTGTAAAGAATGCAATGATATTATACATTCAACTTACTGTTAAAACAAATCTGAATCATAACATTCCCTGATCAATGAATTATTTGAGCCCCATTTTATCACACTTCATAAAAATACTGCTGATGTTTACACAGGCTATTATTTTTTACACTATTTCAATAACATTGAATGATATTAGAAGCAAGTATTAGTAATAAAAGAGATGTGGCATTTATTTCCACTAGAAATGTTAATAACTTCTCCCTTTACTTACAATTACAAAGGGTTCAGCTCTAAGTCTTAAAAAGGCATTTGTTTGATTTGTTTGCTCCTTGCATACACCCAACATTTGTCTCAGACTGCTAAAATATTTGCAAGAGTATTAGATGGCTAGAACCTTGCACTTCTATTCTGTATTGTACTTCTGTACTGTTATGCCCCTATTACAGTACCCTTTGTTAATTCCTGAATCTTTTCCAAGAGCACCTGTCAGGCATACCTTGTTTAGTTTCCCAAGTGCTGATATTAAATCTGCCCATTCACTCGAATATTCAAAGTTCTTCAGCGCTTTGTCAACAGCTGCTACATAGTTTCTGTACTTGGAATCAGTCAGTAGCTCCAGCTCCTCCGTGTTCATCCTCCCACGGTGTCCCCACTAGAGACTAGTTTGCAATTCATGTACAGACATTACCTATGTAAAATAAAATAAAACAAAAAAACACCTGAAACCATTGTTCCCAGATAAACTTTGTTGAAATAATTCCAAATAAAACCCACTAGTTTTTCCTCAAAGGCATTAAACAAATATCAATCTGAAATCAGTTTAGAACAAACCCTAAACAAAAGTTAACATATTGCAAACAAATATTAACAAATATTTAACGTGTTCAAAATCAAGCCATATGAAAAGACTAAACAAATAACTAAAAAAACTCACAACATTGCAAACCTGCAAAAATCTCTAGAAAATTAATGCCCAAAAAGCACTGCTTGTTCTAAACAATGCAACAAAGGGATTTTTCCTTTTCTGTTTTACTTCCTCTGTGTCCACTGCCAGAAACCACCACCTTTTTAAAAACCAGCCTTTCTGCAAACAGAAGACACCAATCCTCCTGAATCACTTCCAGGCAGAAGATGTGAATGAAGTATACATACAACAGTTACATGCTATTCAAGAGTACTTCTGTGCACCAACACTTCCTTTTACAAGACCTGCTATTCCAATCCAGTGATGCAACTCTGCTGTGTTTTTATGCTGTTGTCATCCGCACACAACAAAAGTACATGTTTACTAGTGTTCTGTAATCACAGGCTTTTTGCAATTTGCTCAATCCATTTTCATGACATGGTAATCTACACCAAATAATTAAGATATTCCAGTTCTAGAACCACCCCACACTTTTATAGGTCATGGACTACTTATTTTAATAGAGAATTAGTAGAGATTCAATAATTTTCTACAAAAAGTGAGTTTTTAAGGCCACCATCACTTTAAGCAAATACAATTCAATGGGAAATCCTACTGTAGCACATCTGTGCAAAAAGGCAGATTTAGCACCCCTTCTAATGGGGGTCTTGTGGAAGACTTTTTGGGATCTCTAATTCTTGGATTCAGAAGAGACTTAACAGTCAGCACATGCTGCTCTGTTCTGTCTTGATTAAGGTAAAATGGAAACAAATTTATGTGCAGAAGTGAAGGCTGATATATGACAGAAAAACCAAACAAACCATGGAACAGGTATAAAGATGTACTAATCAGACTGTCTACCAGGTATGATAAAGAAAGTTGCAAGAACAAAGTAAAACAAGAAAGGAAC
The DNA here is from genome assembly GCA_013399695.1 of Formicarius rufipectus. Taxonomy (NCBI): domain Eukaryota; kingdom Metazoa; phylum Chordata; class Aves; order Passeriformes; family Formicariidae; genus Formicarius; species Formicarius rufipectus. The sequence continues at coordinate 55,746 of VXAU01000984.1, read as the reverse complement.
ATACAAAATGAAAGAAGAGCTATATGGTAGGAATGAGTAAAAAGGCTAAGAATCAGAAACCTTCTGCACTCTTGATTCTCATGCCAGACTAGTAATGACAGACTGTCTCCAAGGTAGAACAGAACTGCAAATCATTACTTAAAAACCATATTTTGGATGTCAAATTGATAGAATCCACTACACCCCACTGGCATAAAACACTCAGATCACACTTTTTACTAAAAAAACCCACGACATTTCATGTGGTTTCATTTTATAACAACCATCTTTGGATTAAGTCCAGAAAAAGATCAGGTTTGCTTTGAAAAAGCTGTAAAATGCCAACAGATTTCTCAGAGATAGTTGCATAACCACCAATGTCTGATCTCCAAAATTAGAAGTATTCATAATAAAAAAGAAGAAAGAACCAACATACAAAAGCAGTACAATTCTAGTTTTTTCAGGCACAAAGGAAGGAGAAAGAATTTGACACATTGAATAATGCTTTCGGAGTGAAAACATCAGTTTTTGTTTTGTTTTGGTTTTTTTTTTTATGCAGCTAAAGCATAAATGCAACCACTTACAGCTAAGTGGAAGACTTTGTCTTCCTCAAGTGCTTGAAGAACCTGAAAGCTGACAACAGCCAGACTGAGGATTATCAAAGGTTAAACACACCGAAGTGGAAGACAGGCTTAAATAGGTAGGGTTGTTTGTGCATTCTTTTCAGATTTAAAAACTGATGAGAACAATCTCTCTGTATAAAAACACATTAACAGTTTTGACTGAGCAACTATAATTTTAGACAAGTCTATTGCACACTGGCTGTAAAAATTTAATCATTATGAAGTGTTGTAGAGAGAAGAAAAAACATTGTTTTCTTACTACTCTGTAGTTATGGCCTCATTTTTCTTTCTTAAAAAAAAAATTGCAATTTGAGATAACGAGGAGACAAAGAATTCTTGCATATTTTTTCCCCAAATGCCAGTTTTAAACAATGTTTCTTCCAAATCACATGAGTAGCCATAATTAGCCAGGCATGCAGAGAAGATACTATGTAAATACTATATATTACTTTTATAAACTTGAGACTATTTTTATTATATGATCATTGAAACTACAGGAATGTTCATTTATATTAGTTCTCATACATAAAAATACACCTGTCCTACAGGATTTACTTTTTGTTTAGTCTGAAAATATTCCAAAATGCAGTTTTAAATTTTTTCTTGTTTCTATCATGTATCCTTATCAATATTTTTCTGTTCTCTTCCTCTGTAATAAAACTGCAAATTTAACAGCATTTAATTTTAGAGCTGATATTTCAATACAGTGCTAGAGCTTGGTAATGTCTATCTCCTTATAAGTATCCCATCAATATTCTTTAATGGTTTACTACTTTGTAAAATGAGATAAATAATAAAATTTTATAGATAAAAAAATAGCAGGTTCTGCTACACCATCAAACAGTCCACAGGATAAAGCATTTACCTTGCCATTACACAATCACCATTTAGCATGAGGGACAACTTTCCAAGGAATGTTCTTTATTTGTTTCTCTTTTTAAACAAAGGTATGAAGAGTACAATCCTTTGTTTTGGGTGGGTTTTTTCCCCTTGCATACCAGATGAGATGAGCCAAGATTCTCAGATTGAAGGTTAGCCACTCACACGAGTCTGGACATAGGCAATCACTGATCTGTTAGATGGCTATGTCTTTTTTAGTGGATGTCAAAAAGTAAATGGGAGTGCCTGAGCAGAAAGTTTATTATTATCAGTAAAGAAAAAACTACCTAGGAAGTGTAATACACTTGCAAGTAATTTCATATAACTATATTTAAAACACAAGGGATTGCAGAAGAACATTTTCATGCTTACTACCTTCTATTTCATCTTCTCAGGGGTATTAAAATACAGACAGCACACAATTCTGGGTACACCTGGATGCCTGTGGAGCCTTAGTATACGACCTTGACAAGGAAGGCAATTGAATGGGCTGTGGATCTCCTTTTGCCAGGGGTTGTGTACAGTGTGTTCACAGAGCAGCCTTCAATTCCCTTCATCAGTGAGGTGGTATTGGTTTTTTTTCTTCCAAGTCATGTTAAAAAGATACTGCCACAGCTGTATTTTCCACAGCAAATGCTCATCCTTCATAACTTATGTGCCTAAGAGCCTTCTGTCTTACATCAACACAAAGTATTCACCTGTCCAAAAGGCTCTAAACAGCTTACACTGAAGCTAAAGAAACTTGGGGAAAAACAACAGTTTCATTAAATCAATTCCATAAGAGCAGCTTTTATCTAGATTCTGCTTTGATTTAATCACAAGGTTATAAGAATTCCTATTGATTCATAAGCTCACCATTATCTGCTGTATACCAAAGCTCCTCTTCAGGTTTAATTTGCTACTATTCTACTCTTATATTTTTCAAGCCTCGCATAATTGCTCTATTTGTCTGCTTCACACCAATCTGAAATACTGAAATGGTCACTTCCTGGTACAGGTCCAGGAGCTGATTGCTGTGGAGCACAAATCTGCATACATCATGCCACTTCAAAAATTCTCAAGATTTGTTCCAGCTACTGTAAGAACCTGAGCTCACAAGCTTGCTCCCTTCGAATCACTCAGAGTTTCAGATTTGCAATGTAATATTTCAAGGCATTTCTGGAACTGTTTACCATTTCAAGCATGGCTATCGAATGTAAAGTTGAAGAAATAGTAGATAATTAAAAAGCAGATGAGAAAATTTTCTGATTTCACAGCACTGAGTTATTGTTTTTTAAGCTGTGTATAGTGCCCCCACACTAAGCTGGCAACTGCAGATACACATTTTTATTTAAATAGACTTAATACCTTAATACAAACACAGATTTGAATGCATGGAAAACAGAAGCCTTGTCATTTGGTAATTTATTACGCTTTGCTTCTCCTCAGAAGCATTTAACAACATGAATAGCAAAATAAGTACTGCAAATCCCAAACAAGAGTCTTCAGATAAAATTCAAGTGTTGGAAACACGTATATTCTTCTATAACCACAGGAAAAGATTTTCCAATTACACTTAATTACTCTATTTCTAGACTGACTTTCCACAGAGTCCTCATTTCAGAATTTTTCAAAGAGGCATCTCTTGTGTGTTTTGAAGACTAAGAACCATTTGAACTTGTTATTTTGGCCAACTGCTTTCAGTACAGTAATGAAAGAAGAAACTCCCTCATATTACACAAATACACAAACCAAAAGAACCCCACCAGACAGTATTATTAACTAAAATTAACCATGATCTCATTAGTATCCTGCAACAGTCTACATCACTTAATAAGACTAAATAGTATGATTAATAACTTCCTAATACACTTTTCTACCTAGTCATATTAGCAAGTGGAAACAGTGTGTTGTATTTTTCCACAGAAAAGCCAGCACTGCTTAAGGTGTTCAAATTTCTTTCCACAACAGAATTAAATCAAATCAACATAACAATCTGTGCATTACTCATATTTGTAATGGTAAATCAACACAAGTTGTTTTTCTGTGAGTGATTCTCATATCAAACACGAATTACATGAGAGAAAACCTATGGCTTATGCTAATGAGGTTGGATTAGGTAGCCAACTGGATGTGCTCTCTGCTCACTTATGAATCTACAGAACACGTTTATTATTTATTATTACACAAAAGCCCAAATTGTCAGTAAAAAGAAACAGTACATTTTCCTTCTTCTGCATATTCATCACAGAAAAGAAAAGGACTGAAACAAAACTGTAAGTCTGGCACTGAACATAGCCTGATGGAAGCAAATAAGGTATGTAAAATGTTCCGCTATTAGTGTCTTACGGTATTCCAATGTTTGACTTACTAGATATGAGTTCATAAAGATGAACAAATACCAAGCTTAAAAATTCATAAGGAATGTACAACAAGCCCTCCTAGGATTCAACTTCTCTATTCACTGTTAAAGAGATCAAATTTATAATTATAAACAAAACCGAAGTGAATTTGCTTTAGGGCATAATTTTTTCGCAAATAAAAGAGGCATCAAATCTATGTTTATCTGTTTGTCAGTGGGGAGAAGAAAGTGACCAAAGACTCACTCTCATTGGCAAATCCATGTCTCTTTCAATTGCCTCTTAAATACTGAGTTTAGGGAGACATTTTAATCCCTCTACTCAATTCTATTTTATTACACCTTCTCAATAAAGAATAGTTGAACTACAAAACACTTTGATGCACTAGACTGAAATTTTGATTTTGATTCCAAACCTACCAACACAATACTACTGATTCCTTTTCTTTCAGACCTTGAACACTGTGCCTGCATACTGTTCAGGATTACCTTATTGTTTCTGGTGAAGTATAGAAAATATGATGTCTGCTAGAGTTAAGTACTTTTGCACTTCATGAAGACCAGAATCTTACACTCAAATTTCTACTTTTAAAATATATTCAGCTTGAGATCAAATTAAACATTTAGATTTCACAGATCTAAACTTATGTCACTCAGTAAATTAATGATTTGCATCTGTCTTACAACCCAGGTCAATCATTAACTGAAAATATTTTCTTCTTCCTATAATAACATTTTCCCATGTCTTCTCATTTCTTGCAACAAATGATTGCTAAGTTATCTGTGTAATACATTATAGCTTAACCAACATTCATTTTACATCTAAAATTAACAAAGCTTCAGATAGCCATACTTTTTATTCTAAATTATGCAAAACATCCATCATGCCTTACTAAAAAAACAGATGGTAACTTAAGTCAAAGTAATACAACATAGAGAAAAATGGTGAAATGTTTCCTTGAATTTGTGGTTATCCTTCAATGTTTACTTTCAAGTACTTTGTTTGACCCCTTTTTCCGCTTTGTTGACCACTATATTTGTACAACCAATACTTCACTCTAAATCTAGAGCTGATCCCTCATATTCAATTACACATTTGAAAAAAAAGGCAAAACAAAACTAGAATTTAACTTGTACTCATTTGACACGTTTGCAGAGTTTCCTCCAGAAGCTTTGATTCAACTCCGTGCACAGACTTACATCTTTATGCACAACTTAGATCTTAAATTTCAGCAACAATGCATCCATCAAAGAAACGAAGAATCTGGGTAAAGGGATTTTAAAGCTGATATCTTAGCAATACCAAATGCAGAATATTGTATTAAAGATGTGGGTTTGGTTGTTTTGTTGGGTTTTTTGTTTGTTTGGTTTTGTGTTTTTTTTTTGTTTTTTTTTTTTTTTTTTTTCCTTTTTTTTTTTTTTTTTTTTTTACATCATAGAATAATTTGGGTTGGAAGAGATCTAAGAAAGCATCTAGTTCCAACATCCCTGACATGGGCAAGGACATCTTCCTCTAGAATGAAATGTAACCTCTTGGAGTTACCAGTCACTTTGACAATACTGAGCCAAACAGAAACACAAAATCCTTACTCAGAAGTTAACTGTTAACATTGTAAATAGTGTATCAACTACTGTTTTCCGGACCAAAAGAAACTGTTGCCACGCTGAAAAAAGGTTGGCTTGCACCCCACTTTGGTAAGGGCTTTTTCAGCTCTCCACAATCAAACCTGCAGCATCACACAGTGCCAGCAGTTCCCCCACCTTCACAAAAAGATCCTGAGAGTGCACATTAGAAATCAAGCTGTTTGGATTACTCTGAACAGGATATGGAAGGTATTTACCTGACATAGCTAAATCCATGGTGGCCACACAAATTCAGCGGGTTGGAAACATCCTTATCAAAAGGGAGAAGGAGCATGTTGTGGTGCGAGTGCAGCCGCACCCTCCCCGTGGCTCCTGCACCACCTGCCAGCACCTCGAGTTTTGTGCCCTTCCTGTCCCGCAGCAGAACTGCCCGGCTCTCACACACCAGCTGCACTCTGGGCTGCTGCCTTCTCTGTCGAGCAATGCCTGATAAGCACACAACTTCAAATGGTTATCTTCTCTCCAGCTGCCTGAGCACAGTAACAGGACAAGCTTCCTAAAACAAACTACAACTTATTTTCACTTTTACGTGTTTCAGAGTCGTGCCTTCAAATGGTCACTACACCTTCTCTGAAAGAATTCCTGTTTAACTAGTTAGCTTTCCTCTTCCGATCTTTTTCAATCCTATACTGATGGAAGACTTACGCTGAGGTATTTTTTTTTTTCTTATTTTTTACTCTTCTCAAAACAGTAAGTCTAATCAATACAGTAATACACTTAAAACAGCAAAACCAGGGAAAACATAACAATGACATTAACTCAAACCGTATTGACTACATTTAAAGATATATTTGTACTACACTTTATATTAAAGAAGTATTTGCCAACTTCTACTGTGCCTTCATATTGAGACTTCTCCTTAAATATTCCGATATGCAGTTTAGCACTGAATACAGTAACTTAAAAAAATTAAGATTTAGACAAACCTTTCATTTATCCATACCCACTGTTTTACTGATACATAGCTTCAGGTGAGTTTAACATTCTGTCTCCAAACAACCCTGATATTTCTTTTCACAAAGGCAAGACAGAAGTTCTCATATCCTTATCACTGCCTTACTTGGGTAACCCAATACAACACATTCAGGAATGACTTGGTCCAACTTCGTTTTTTGATTATGCCCTGAGGTGTATGATATTAGTAATTATTAATGTAAAATTTCAACTGATTTCTATAAATTTCTTCTGATTTTAATTCTGAAATAGCATCATATACCAAACATATACCTATGTATTATCCTGACTGTGGTTACATTTTGCAATGCATCGGACTTCACAATTCTACAGGTGGATTTCAAGTGAATTTGTATAGCAGAATCCTTTTCTGACTTTTCTGAAAATGGAGGCTGGACCAAAACTTGTTCACCCTCCTCAATCTCAGAAGTAAGCCAGAAAAGACGAAAGTAAAAGCTTAAACTCCCTTTGATTTCCACAAAGTATAGGAGAAACCAAATTAGGCAAAGCACCATTCCTTGACTTTGGACATTTTTTTATGCTTATATTGAAGTAAAAGTTTCTGATAAAACAGGAATGTGTTGACTAGTGAAACCATTTACTGATTCTCTTTGGTTCTTTCTTCTCATTTCTTATTTCAATTATTGGGGGAAAATCATTGATCCTGCAGTGTTTCTTCTCCCCAACCTGTCAGAGGGAAACATATCACTTACTGTTTCTCTTTATCATTCAACTGCTTTTGAGCTACAAGTCAGGACAATGTGACTACTAATCTGAAAGACAATTTATGTGCACACAGATAAATTACTTCCCTTTTTCTATTCCATGCTTTAGCAGGTATCATTTAGTCTCTTTTTTATCTCATATTTTTCTCAATCATTTTCAAAACAGGTTTTTTTACAACATACTTCATCCTTCTTGGTTCCCTCCTAGAAGCTGCCTATTTAATGCAACACAGTTCCACCAAAGTAAACTTTTCAGCCAGCTCAGCCCCAAACCCAAGTCATTCCCAGTTAAGTAAAAAGATACTAAAGCTGGACAACTAACTCCAGCCAAGAGAACTAAGCCAACAATGAACACACGGAAGCACCCTCTCCTTTTCCAAACAGAGAACAATGGCAGGAGAATACAGGCTGAGCTCACACCAGTGTGCTGGTCTGGGCTGCAGCACAGCAAATTTTCTTGACCATGGCTGGTATGAGGCTATGTTTCGGATTTGTCCTGAACACAGTGATGATAATATAGAGATGTTTTTGTTATTGCTGAGCAGTGCTTACACAGAGACAAGGCCTTTTCTGCTCTTTGTACTTCCATGCTGGCCAGGGAGTTGGGGGTGCACAGGAGGTTGGGAGGAGACACAGTGAGGACAGGTGACCCAAACTGACCAAAGGGATATTCCACACCACATGACATCATGCTCTGTATATAAAGCTGGAGGGAATAAGGAGGAAGGGAAGGATGTTTGAAGTTATGGCATTTGTCTTCCCAAGTCACCATTACACCTCATGGGGCTCTGCTCTCCTGGAGATGGCTGAACACCTGTCTGCCCATGGGAAGCAGTGAATTAATTCCTTGTTTTGTTTTGCTTGCATGTCCAGCTTCTGTTTTTCCTATTAAACTGCCTTTATCTCAACCCATGAGTTTTCCACCTTTTACCCTCCTGATTCTGTCTGAGATCCCGTGGGTGGGGGAGTGAGCAAGTGGCTGTGTGGGGCTTGGCTGCTGGGTGGGGTGAAACCACATCAACCAGACAGACTGCAATCTTACCCACATAGCTTGCTGTGCCTGCAATGAGTATTTTTAATGGTCAGTGTAGTATGCCAGCATTTTTACACATGAAAAGCACTATCAGCATGAACATGGCCTAACTTGTGAACTTAATCATCCACTCCATTCCTCTATTGGAAGACGTAAGATAACCTGTATTTGCAAGTTGCTGTTTAAACACCTTCTGTCACAGGTGTTATCAATGAGTTGGGAAAGTAAGACATCCAGTAAATTAGAAATTCAGTCTCTCCTCATCTCATTTTCAGGTTGCTTAGTTTCCAAAAGTGCTAATTCTCATTTCAATGAAAACAAGCCCAGGAATTATGCTCTAAACATTCCACCTCTTTCCCCCCTTGTGACATTCATACATGCCATACTGGAAATGACTGTACATTTTGGATAATTGCAATATTTAGACATCACACTATTAGACCTGCAAAAGACCTACTATATTTCAGCATGCTTTTGAAAAGGTACCGACATTAAAAAAAAAAATAAACAAAGAGAACAAATCTGACAGCCCAGCCTGCCTATGAATTTAACACAGATCAAGCCTTTGTCAGCAAAATGAAAGACTAGGATCTTCAGCCTTATACTGTGCCCTTTTACTTCCTGCAAGCATCTAGCCTGTTACTGTTTAGATAGTCTTCCCACCACTTCACACTCCTACAGATGGAATCCAGGTGTGACATACTGCAGCTAACCCAAGAACCGTAACACTTTCACTATTGCTGCAGATCAAAAGATGATCCGGTAGTGAAAGGGTTCTTGCAATCAGCAATGAAAATACAACGGTTGAGTCACCCAGAATAAGCTCATCAAAACCTGCACCTCATATCTAACATATTTTAGATCACTTAAAGAGATAAGTTGTTTAGGTTTTTCTGTTTATCGTCACAGGTATGAAAAACGTTATTTCTAAAAAACATGTGACACCAGAAGCTGTCACAAATTCGTGCTTTTCAAACGCGCATCGCAAGGTTTAAGGCCACCCCTGCATCAACAGATGACATTTCACCCTGCACCACACAAACCAGGGACAGCCGTATGCCCCACGTATCCTTCCAAACACCTCATACAACAACTCCAGCAGCCGGGCCAGACCCAAAAGAGGCCCACAGCCCTCAAGGTCAAAGCACGACGGCCCTGGCAGTCCAGCGCCGAGCTCGTTCGCGGGCGGGAAGACATATCCGAGGAAGCCCCTCCACGGGGGAGGACGAGTCCGAGCCCAGGCTCGGGAGCCGGGCTGGGGGCGGGGGAGAGGCTCCGCACCCCGACCCGCAGTGGGGACACCGGGCCGGGGGCGGGCAGGGGCCACAGGTTAATTGATGCAGCGCAATTAACAGGCAACAACCGCTCCGCTGGCTCGGCACCCGCCCCTCGGGCACGGGCAGGAGAGGGGAGAGACGAGGAGAGGAAAGGAGAGCACAGCAAAGGAGAACAGAGGGCCGGCTCGGCGCCACTCCAGGGGCGGACCCTCCCCGGCAGCGGCGCAGCGACAGAGCGGGCGGGAGGGAGGGAAGGTGGGAGGAGAG
>VXAU01000984.1:0-45735 GCA_013399695.1 Formicarius rufipectus | reverse complement strand
ACCCGCCCGCGCCCCCTGGCGGGCCGCGGTGGGAGCTGTGCAGGAGTGTGTGGGTGCGGGCACGGACAGGGATAGCGCGGGGGTGTGTGAGTGTGGCCACGGGGCCTGATGTGAGAAATGCGCACGCTTGCCAATAAAATAAGGAAGGGGCGAAGTCTTCGAAGCAGAACTAAGCTTGTATTTAACAAATTCAGGTGAATTGGGTGTGTCCCTCTGGCTTAGGAGACAGACGCAGGCCAGCAAGAAACGGAANACAACCGCTCCGCTGGCTCGGCACCCGCCCCTCGGGCACGGGCAGGAGAGGGGAGAGACGAGGAGAGGAAAGGAGAGCACAGCAAAGGAGAACAGAGGGCCGGCTCGGCGCCACTCCAGGGGCGGACCCTCCCCGGCAGCGGCGCAGCGACAGAGCGGGCGGGAGGGAGGGAAGGTGGGAGGAGAGCAGTGGCCGGTGTGGGCCGCGCAGCTAGGCCGTGGCGGGGCATGGGAGGAGGGGACGGCGGGGGTGGCGTTACCTGGGCGAGCGACCCGCGCCGGGAGGGACGGACGGACCNTGCGCACGCTTGCCAATAAAATAAGGAAGGGGCGAAGTCTTCGAAGCAGAACTAAGCTTGTATTTAACAAATTCAGGTGAATTGGGTGTGTCCCTCTGGCTTAGGAGACAGACGCAGGCCAGCAAGAAACGGAACTTTTTATAGCCTCTCCTGGCCGGGGTCCCTGCTCCCGTCCCTGTTAGCCAGTACTAGGAAGCTGACAATCTGGGCCGATCCGCCTGCCTGCCCCAGACCTTCCACCCCCTTCCAAAGACACGAAAAACAGGTTGAACCGCCTTCTTAAGTCCAATCCTTAAAACTTAATCACCCCCTCGTATGCAATTCCTTTGGCTTCAGCAAAACTCCAATTCTATTTCTAACACCTAATCTTCAAAGGTTTGACGAATGCAGGTGAAAATAGAAGGTGGGCAGTAATTTGCATAATATACTGCAGGTTGCCCAGTGAAGCTCTGGATGCCCCATCCCTGGAAGTGCCCAAGGCCAGGTTGGATGGGGCCCTGAGCCCTGAGTCTAGCAGAAGGTGTCCCGGCACATAGCAGAAGCACTGGAATTAAATGATCTTTAAGATCACAGAATCAATTAGGTTGGAAAAGACCTCTGCGGCCATTTACCCCTGGCCGAATGCCAAGTATCCAGAGACCCAAAACAAAATCTTCCCCCTCCCTTCCAGCTCAAACAGGGAGAAAGGGGGAAAGGAAAAAAAAATGACGCTGGAAAAAGTGAGTTTTAACACTACTGAAGCAGTATGAATTTATACACAAATATATATATACACAGAGAAGAAAAGGAAACTTAATATTACTATGTGCACACACACAATAAAGAAAAATAAACAACGTCTACTTCCCAGAAACAGGTGTGCAGCTCTCCCCAAAGGGACACAGGCCAGGCAGACTGACTCCCAAAGGCTGCTTTCTCCCCTCCCCGAAGAGATAGCAACGTCCAAGACCAATGCCTTTCACAGCCAGAAAAGGACTGACTAAAACTTCCATCTATCCCCTCTTGTATCTAAACTGACATAAAATAGGGTGGAATACTTTACTTGGATACAGTAAACTACGGGACTTGTCTCCCAGGAAGGCCTAAAGTCAAACCATTACAACCTCTGAGATAATTGAGTCCAACCCTTGGCTGATGCGGTCCACGCAGGGAAGGGTGCGAACAGGAGTGAACACTTTATTAAGAGGCGCATGGGACTTTTATAGGGTTTGGTCGGAGGATTCTAGAACTTGGGTGGAGTTAGGGGGCGGATCGCGACACAAAAGGAAAAGAGAAGGAGGGTTTATAACTTATAAGGGAAATATAGGGGTGGCTAACCTCATATGGTGGTGCTGCACTGCGCCACCAGCCAGCCCATGGGGTTTTAGGGGTACAAAGACCAATCAGGGGGCTGTAACCGGGGTTCCCAGAACCAATCAGAACAATTGAACAAACAGAGGTAATCGAATAGTAATAATTACCTATTTATCCTAACTACAACATCCCAACAGTATAAAAACTTTAAAAACAGCAGCTCTATGGGGATGGATAGCTGGTGGTTATGGCAGACTCCATTTAGTAGCACAGTTTCTCAGCAGTCCCTGACAGGTGCTTCCCCTACAGGTGCCTCCCTTACAGCTGCCTCCCCCCACACTTGGCCATACACCATCATGTCAACGAGACCATGGCACTGAGTGCCACATCCAGTCTCTCCTTAAACACCTCCAGGAACAGTGACTCCACCACTTCCTTTGGGCAGCCCTTTCCAATGTCTAATCACCTTTTCTGTGAAGAAATTCCTTTTAATGTCCAAACTTAGCCTCCCCTGGCTCAGCTCAACACTGTGTGCACTCATCCTGTCACTAGTTGCCTGGGAGAAGAGGCTGACCCAAATCTGGTCCCTTCCAACTCAAACCAGTCTGTCATGCTATGATCTGATTCTGTGCTTATGTTTGCGGTGGTTGCAGTAGGTATTTTCTAAAATTTGTTGTGATTTGTATGCTTGGGTCCTTACCCCACAGAAAGGTGTATGGGTGCCCACATGGATGTTATTGAAAGGAATTTTTTACCGCAAGAGCAATTTTCCAGTTCCACAGAATAAAGGGTACAGACTCCAATCTTAGTTTCAAAGTCATCACTGTGATTCCCAAATTTAAGCAGGCCTCATAATAGCAAACAGTTACTTAAGTAACTTAAAAAAAAAAAAAAAGAAAAAAAAGGTGTATTCTGCTTACATGATAAATATTTTACACTTTTTGTGAGCACAAGTCTTTCTAAAACATTGCCAAGAAAAATCTCATAATATTTAAATATTTTCTACTTGCTGACTTAGGTTTGTCAGCCAACATTTTATGAAGTCTAATTTTATTCTCCAGACTTGGGATAATAATAAAGAGAAAATGCAATTCCTTTTCTCATTAAGCTATACCAGTAATTGGTAGATAAGAAACAGTTACTTTTTGGAAATCTCACAATTCCCACTGGTTTTCTGAGGCAGAGTATGACTCTAGGTGTCATGTACTTCTAATTAAAATGGTGCATTTATTTTTCTTTGAAGAGACCTACAAATGCATTTGAGATGGAATTGTTAACTAGGATTGGTGGTGCTTTTGGAGCTGTTTAACAGTGGTGAACTTCACTGAGGGGAAGGTACTGTCAACAATTGACCCTGTGCATTCACATGCTGCTGCACTGCAGTGGTTGGATTTCTAAGCTTGCCTTGTGCTGAATTTAGTGGTGGCAGTTACAGTTCAGAGCTTCCAAACAGCTCTTTGAAAACGTCTCATCGACTCTATGTGCAGTAGCAATCAAAAACATCCCACAAAACACTGAATGTTGTTGAGAAGAATATTGAGAACAAGACAGAGGTAGTTGTTTAGCTGCTACATAAAGGACTTGCGCAGCCTTGGATTGATTACTGCATCAATTCTCGTCATCGTGGCTCAAGAGGATGTAGAGAAGTTGGGAAAGGCACAGCAGAGAGATGTTGCTGTTGTTTTACAGCAAGAGCAATAACAACTGGGACTGCTTGATGATGGGAGAGAAGACAGGGGAGAGAATTGATCAAAATCTACAAAATCATTAAAGGTAACAAAGCTGTTATTAACCAAAGCTCTCAGTATGAGAACAAGGAGGCAAAGGAAATGCTTTTCTGCAAAGCACGTTGTGAACTTCTAAAATGTATTGACTGGCACCAAAGGCCGGGGAATGTGACACTATCTGTAGCCCCAAGGAGGCATTATTCATATTGATGACAAACACATCTCTAATTGGAAACTGAAGGAATCAGTCAGGGATGTACCCGCCAGCATCCCTAATACAGTGAGAGACACAGGGGAAGTACCGGGAAGTGACCACACCATGGAGCTCTTCCTTAACAGTATCTCCTGACACTGGAGTCAAAACAATGTTCTGGATGCACCACTGATGCTAAGGGTGCTCGCTCTGTAGGATATTTACCTTCCCTTCTGTGTAATTATTTCATGACAGAAATGGTGAGAAACTTATAATAAACAATTTTGAATAAATGAAGCTCACACCCTGCAAATACTTCAGATTATTTATAACTTTGTAGCCTTGTCTAAGCCTTTGTGAAGTCAGGGCCCAAGGCCCTTTTTACTAATCTTAGGAGTCAATTCTCCAATAATTATATGGATTTTATGTTTGATGTATGACCTACTTGCTCCGAACAATTTAACCTGTAATATGTACATTGGTTTGTGAAAAAATTGGAAATAAGAGCCACCATGTAGATGAATTTTTTCCTTCCTTAAAAAAGGAAATAAACAACAACAAAATCCCTGAACACCACACTCATCATAGCATGTAAACGGTGCAAACTGCATTTTAGAATACTTCAGTAAATCCATGCTTTGTAAAAAAACCAACAAAACAACTTCATTGAGACAGTTGACTATTGTCTGCTGTATTTTACCCACCAAATCTAATCTTACTCTATCTGCTTCTTTGGAACTCTCCTACTTGGTTTTGATAACTCCAAGGACTAAAATTACTTCAAAGTAATCATGTCTTCGATAATAAATTGCTATAAAATTAGCATGTGCAAACTTGCCCTCTTGCTTGAAGTTTTGCAGATCATGTTTTCAACTGCAACCCCAGAAGGCCTTGAGACTTTCATAAAAAGTAAGCAGTTAACATTGAGGAAATACTCCTTTTCTTTTGCAAAGCAAAAAGCTTCTTTATTTGGTGTTCTTGAATACTGACCATCAGCTTTCTATATCCTGTGAAGGTGGCATGCTGGATGAAGTGTGCATCAGTGTCAGTGCTCATAAGCTAAGGACACCCTGACAAGGGTGTCAGGGTAGGCTTACGGTCTCTTGATAGAAGACCTCATGAGAAGAAGTAGGAAGCCTCCTCTCAGAGCAGGAGCTGCCTGTGCTGAGGGTCCATTTGTTATGAGTGCCATGTGACTGTGTTCAAAAGTTGGGTGAACTGCGCGAAGTCACAAGGAAGGGCAGATAGGGGTTTGTTCACAAGGCGAGGGGTGAATGGTGGGTCAGTGACATGCCAGAGGACACAGTCCCCAGTGCTGACTGGGGAGCCTGCCCCTGGCTCAGACTGAACTTTGGTGGGGTGACCTCAGCCAGCTGCTAGCTCTCTGGTGCACAGGGGAGAATATGAAGAGCAGAAGCAAGAACAGTTGTGGGTTGAGATTAACATGGTTTAGTAAGGAAAGGAAAGAGGGGGGAAAAACTCCAATCAAACATACAATCACTCACCACCTCGCACAACTAGACCTATGATGCCCAGCCAGTCTCCAAGCAATGGCTGTTTTGGAAAGACTACACCCCTAGTTTTGACTGCCAAACACGACATTACAAATTATGGAATATCACTCTGGTCAATTCAAGTCAGCTGTCCTACCCCTTCCCTGCTCCAGCCTATTGCCACCTCCAGCCTACTTGCTGGAGGGCTCAGAGTGAGACACTGAGGAGGCCTTGACAGCATGCAAACACTGTTCAGCAAAATCTGTTTTTCAGAAAGGAACTTAGAGGTGCTTGTTGACAACCAGCTCAGTATGAGAAAGAAGAGTGCCCAGGTGTAGCTAGCAGGACAAGGAAAGTGATCATCCTCCACACTCAGTGCTGGTGAGGCTGCACCTCGAGTATTGCATTCAGTTTTGAGCCCCTCACTTTAAAAAGGGCATTGAGGTACAGGAGCATGTCCAAAGAAGGGCAATAAGGATCGTAAAGGCTCTAGAAAACATGTCTAACGAGGAACGATTGAGGAAGCTGGGTTCATTTAGTCTCAAGATGAGGCTTGGGGGTAACCTCACTGCTCTCTACAACTCCCTGCAAGGGGACTGTGGGGGCCAGTCTCTTCTACAGTACTTTCAGTAAAAGGACAAAAGGAAAATTCGTGCCTAAAGTTGACACAGGGAAGATCCAGATATTAGAAATTTTTTTTTCACAGTTAGTGTGATCAAGGCATTGGTTGGTACAGGTTGCCCAGGGAGGTGGTGGAGTCACCACCCCTGTGATCGTTTAAGAGGCGCCTGGATCTGTCGCTGGTGACATGGTCCGGTGGTAGTGCCGAGTGGACGTTCGCACTGAACGACCTCACAAGCCCCCTCCAACCCTACCGATCCCACGAATCTGCCATAACACACTCCTACGGTTCCGTGCAGGCGGCGCTGTGGCGGGCGGGCTATCTCCCGGCGCCTGCGCCGGCTCCGGCGGGAGAGCCGCCGCTTCCTGCTGGGTGCCGGCATGGCAGGAGGGTTCCTGATGGAGATCAGGCGCGGGACGCAGAGCGCCTTGCTGGTTATCCGGTAGTGCGGGGCCGCCGCCCGCCCGCCGCCGCTCGGGCCCTGCGGGGATGGGGACGGGGCGGGCAGGCCACGGGTCCGGGTTTGGGCGTCCTCAGCCTTGAACGGGGGTTGTACGGGCGCCTCCCGTTGCTCTCCCCGTGCTGGCGCGGAAATAAATGCTTCCTGAGAACGGTGGTTTATTTCTCTCGGTTGCTCCGCGAGAGATCCCCGGTTCACCGCTCGGGCCGTGGGGAGCTGCAGGCCGGTCCGCGTGAAGCAGCAGCAGCAGCAGCTCTCCCCCGACGGCGTCATTCCCGAGGCCAACGCCGTTCCCATTTTTCCCCCCCCGCAGCGAGGCGGCGGAGCATCCCGGCGCGGCGCTGGAGCTGCGGGTGTCGGCGGATTCCCTGGAAGTGCGGCGCGGCGGGAGCTGCGAGGCGGCGGCGCTGCCGGCAGGGGTCAGGGTAGCGCCGCCATCGTGCCGCGGACTGCGCCGCCTGCGCGGCGACGGGCTGCACCTGCGCATGCGCCTGCGCTGCCCACCGCCCCACGCCGGTGAGGGGCGGGGGCGTGAGGGCGGGGAATCGCTTGCTGCGCTTTGGCGACCTTGTTTTAGTCGTGAATTGAGGGTTTAAATGGGAACTGAGAGAGTTTCAGGGGAATTGTCAGTTTTAGAATGCTAAACGTGCGGTCTTAAGCTGCGCCAGGGGAGGTTTAGGTTGGATATTAGGGAGAGGGGGGTCGAGTTGCCCAGGGAGATGTTGGATTCATCGACACTTAGTGCTATGACCAAGTAAGCACAGTGGTTGGCTCAAAGGCTGGGCTTGGTCATCTTCGATAGTAAATTGCTCTAAAATTGGCATGTGCAAACTTGCCCTTTTGCTTGAAGTTTTGCAGATCATGTTTTCAGCTAACAGGTTTTCATCAGGTTGGGCCTGTTGATAACGGAGGTCTTTTTCAGCCTGGCTAATCCTGTGATTTTGAGATGACGTAGCAAAAGGGAAACGCGGAGTGTGGGAGTTTTGAGAGCCGCTCTCGGTTCCTCCCCCAGCGCTTCCCTTAGGACTCCCAAATTGTTTTCTCTATCTCCTGTTTTATGTTTGGTAGCTGCAAATCAGAGAATCACAGAATGTTTAGGGGTTGGAAGACATTTGGGATCATGCAGTCACAACCCCCCTGTCATGGGCAGAGGCTCGTCCCACTGGACCAGGTTGCTCAAGGCTTCATCCAGCCTGGCCTTGGACGGTGCCAGGGATGGAGCGTCCACAAACTCCCTGGGCAACCTGTTTTGGGTGTCTCACAGTAAAGAATTTTTTCTTAGTATTTAACGTCAATTTCCCCTCTTTCAATTTGTACCCACTGCTCCTTGTCGTGACACTACCAAGATGCAGTAATCTGATTCATCCAGGCTGTCAGGCTGAGATTGTCCATCTCTGACCAATTAATCATAAAGCATTGTGGGTTTTTGTTGGGGTTCATTGTTCTCACAGCTGGGGTTTGCATAGGTTAGTGTCACAGGTAACATCTGCAAAGTTACCATCTTCATTTCCATGGTGCTAATTCAGGTCTAGAATGTGTTAGCAATAAATAGAAAGCATGGTAGTACAGCTGGTGCTTTCTTTCATCCTGGTATCGAAGCTCAACATGTTTAGATTCATTTCTTAGGATGTGACGCAGAAAGATAAATAACAAAAAAATGCCATTCTGTGATACCCAGTAATGATTTCAGCACCAGAAATGCATTGGAACACTCTGTTGATTTTAGGATATGGTGAGGTTGCATCTGTACGTTAATCTGTAATTATGCATGTGCTTTGACAATTCAATGATTCTGAAATTATTTAGTGTGTCCTATTTAGTGAGGCGTGCTTCAGGAGACCAGTGATGCAGTTGTAAAACATTTACCTTGGAAAATCATACTAGTGAAAAACAAATACGTGAACCAGATAGTAATCAATGCATATATTGGATAAGCTTAGTTAGCCTTTAATGTTTTATGTTATTTTGCAAACCTAGTTGTCTCTTACCTGAAATTCTGGAATCTTTCCTCATGTGATTAAATCCTGTATTTTAAATACATAATATCAGCACTGAGAATATACTTTGATTGAGGAAGTGGGCAATGTAGAGCATATTCACACATAGAGCTAGACTTAAAGTTTTAATTTTCTTCCACTTAATATTGTTGGATGATTTGTGAAGGCTTTTGTAGCTTTTCTAATTTGGAAAAGTTGTCTGAGCAGCCTTTGTTTTTGCTTTGTTGGCCTGCAGAGGCCGTTGCTCACTATCTTTTCTTTGAGTGGTACCACAGTGTCTGGTCTCATATCTGCCTGAAAATTTAAAACTGGTGCCTCCCTCCACTCCCTGTCCTCACTATTTTGTGTTACATATTGGGTTGTGTCCTCATATTGCAGAGACACTGATTGTCAGAAATATAATTTCAAAAGAGTGGCACTGAATTTTGTTTTATACCATCTGTGTAGTGATATCGGTATCTCAACTCCTCCTGTGGAGAGGATTTCCACCTTGAAAATAATTCACATATACAGTTCCTATATTTAGCAATATAGAGCATGAAGTGAGGATGGCAAATTTTTCCTACATCTAAATACTTGTTTCTATATTTAAATAAGGTTGTGTTTAAAATGTCAGCATCTTACACTTTTTCTTAGATGGAGCTTTTTTTGGTTTGTGATATTTATCAGGATTTTTCTGTGTAAGTGACAGAAGATTTTACGCAATTTTGAAGATTAATATGTTTGCTTCCATCTATAGATCTGGCTTTTACTTTGAGGGAAAGCCTGAAACCCCACAAGAAATACATCTTTTACTGTCAGTCCTGTGGTGACATCGTAGTAAAAGGCCGGTGAGTACTGCAGTCTCTTGTATTTATAGCAATAAATGCCATAGTGATTGGTATTCATGTTATTTTGTATACTTAGAGACAGCTAAAAGTTATTTATTTTCAAATTGGTAGACAAGAACATACCTGGAGCACTACAGATGACAAAAAGCAAAATTACCTGAAGCAGTTTTTAACTGTTTATTCATTTAATTCTTGATTCCTTTCTTCCTCTATACTTCAGGCATCCTCTTCAGTTCTTTTCAGTATCTTATAAACTTCTTTCAGTCATCGTGCTGTAATTACAGAGTGGCTGCTCAGAGTGGGGATATTGTCCACAGCTCCCTTTTATCTGTTAAGCAAATCCCACATAGTTCAAGGGTGCTGAATGTGGGAATCACAGGAGCTGTGTCTTAGCTGTGTGGCTCGGCCTTATCTCTGTTCCCTTCAAAGTCTGCAGAGTGAATGAGAATTTCAATAAAAAGCTGCTGCATTGTCTGGCTGTTCTGATGAACAATTTTGGCAGCTTCAGATGGATATATAAGAATGGTTAGAGTTGTGCTTACAGCCTTTTGTTATCTGTGTGACTGCTAATACTCAGAGTGGTAGTACAAATGTGCTACGTTCTGTAAACTCCTGTTACTTTCTTGCCATAGGTATGTATTTATGGCTAACCTGAATGTGACTGAATGAGGATTTTTTTGCTTTCTCTTCTGAAATGTCTTATTGGAAAGTTTAATAATAACTCTTATTTGATACATCTGTAGAGTAGTGTAACTTCTAATTTCTAGTCAGTATACATTTGCCTTCAAAACATACTGCACTTTCATATTTTCATTTGTCAGTGGGTATTTCTCTGAATTTCAGCATATCAAATTTGTATGGATGAAGTTTAAATATTTTGGTTCTGAATCCTGTAACATGATGCAAGCAGAATTTTTGAAAAAGGAAAAAAACCCACATGTTCATGGCTCTTTACTTGGCATTTCCACTTGCAGGGGAAATGAGCCCCTTGAATGTTGCCACTAAAAAAGGCTAAGACAAGGTTAGAAAAGTGGAGCTGCTAGTGTGTCCAGCACCTTCTGTCCCAGTATTTCTGAAAGGAAGAGAGTAGCATAGTCAGAACTTTTAGCTACAGAATTCATGTGTTCATCTCTCCAGGGAGAGTTAACTATGACAGTGGCAGCACAGGTGGAGAAATCGAAAATACAGAACTGTGTGAGGAAGAACTTACTAAAGTGTGAATTACTACGAAAGGGTCTATAATAAGAAAAACCCAAGATCTAGAAAATGATGCTATCTTTGAGAAGAAATTGAAATAAATGGGATTTAGTTTAGACAAGGTTGTGGAGTAGACTTAATACTCTACTGATACGTAAGAAGTTAATGCAAAGAAGGTGGCAGTATCTTCAGTTGAAGCAAGAGGAATTTGGATTAAAATGAAAAAAACAAAACCCACCACAAACCTAAAGCTTTTTTTTTTACTGTTAGGGACTGGATAGGAAGCCATAATTTTAAAGGTTGGATTAGAATAATGTATTAGGAATAATTTAAATGCATGTATTCCTTCCTTTGTGCAAGACAATTGACTACATTTTCTGAAATCCTCTGGCTCAGTCTGTTTCTTTCTATGAATCTGAGTACTCTTCAGAGGTTAGGGTGGTGTTCTCTGATTCTTTTCCATTACTCTCACATTATCCACATTAGAGGAAGGGATGAGATTCTTTCACAATGTAAGAGCTACAAAGAATTTGTGATACTTTCATTTTTCTTTTTCCAGTTGTTCTAAGTGTAGCTTATATGTAAAATAATTCTTTAAGGCTTTATTTATTTATTTGATGAAGAAATTTTTAAAGGCTTGTGGTGGGTGGTTGCCAGGTGCCCACCATAGCTGCTTTATCACTCCTCTCCTCAGCTGGACGGGGGAGACAAAGGTCCTAAGATAAGAATTGTTTGTTACTCTGAACATGAAGGCATCTTAAGTGGCTATGTTCAGGTAGAAACTCAGTTGTTATTAGGAGCAAATTTGGGGAGATAGGTCCCCCTGTCTGCTAGGTTTTATTACTGTATTTAGCAGCCTCAGTTTAATCAGTACCCAGTGAACTTCAAGTTGTTTCTGTTTGTTTGTTTTCTGTAAAATACATTTTTAGTAGTGTTTCATTTTCCAGCTCTGATGACCAGGATATGGCTTCCCACCTGTGGGTAGCGAAAGCCTAAAATATGGTGGAAATGCTGTATTTTTGGTATAGCTCAAAGTTAAGAGGAGTCTGTTTAGGAGATTCCTACTAGTTGGAGCAACTGTTTTTGTTGGAAAGGAAGTGAAAATCTTGATGCTTTAGACTGTGAGAGTAAAGAAAGGGTCCCGTAGTGAAACAGGACAGCTTTAGCATGCAGTTTAAGGTAATCTCTGTCTTTTTTCTGTCCTGTATGTAATGCTTGTAAAAACATTGTGGAGCAATAACACCTTTTTGTTGTGAAGAGCAATGCATACTTTTTAATTTACAGTGTGAGTCCAGGCATTGGAACTAATTGCAAAGGGTGGTGCAGAATAAGTCATTAGGCCAACACCAGAATTAAAGTCTCACTTTGGCACTATGGGGTTGTATCCCAGGCAATACATAAGACCACGGAAAATGAAGACAGATGTGGGTAGTGCTGTGAGGTTGTCTCAGTTATGGTAAAGCTGGGTCAGAGGACGAGTTATTCCAACTTTCATCTGCAGGTGGGGCAAGCACAGTTTATATGTATTGTCAGTCTAGAAGGAAGGATTTTTTGCTAAAAGATTGTACTGTCACCAATTGAACCATTGAAAAGGGACAAAAAACTACAGTGGAAAGTACTGACATCTTCAGAAGAGATTAGAGTGGGGACTGCAAGAATGGGAGGTTGTCTAACTGTTGGCTTAGCAGCTGTATTTTAGTTTGTAGAGTAGTATCATAAGCTAAGTTGTGGCTGCGGGTTTAAAGTAAGGAGTAGAATGAAGAAGCTCTATGTAAAGGTTTCAGGTGAAAGCTGAAGAAACGGAGGAAAGTGTTCAAGGAGACTAGGCAGAGAGCAGAAAATCCAAAGCCAATAGAACTTATAATGAAAGCAAAGTCTGTTATGTCCTGAGGCAGCATCCTTGGTCCATAGAGCTACCCAGGAGAAAGGGATTTGTTTTATTTTTTTTTGGTATGTGACTTCTGCAAATTGGATGTATCTGAATCTGAATAAAGATTGCATTGTCCTTTCTTTGTTTTTTTGGTTTATGTTTTTTTAAATGAAGATGTACTGTTGTATTTTTGTCAGAATTTAGCTTTTTCAAAGACTGGTATCTGACTCTGAAGGGCTTCAGAATACATGCTGAATCTTGATGTGGCATGAGTTTGTTTCTGTTGGTTTTATATCAACATTTGGTTCAAGGGAACTTTACAAGTACTAGTAAGTGTAATTGCAAAATGCCCAATGTTATCTTTTTCATGACTGGGTAGAATTGTTTTATTTTTGACATGATTCATTTCAAGAGAGGATTATGCCAAAGTCTACCTTGTAATCACTGGAGATTCACCCTTTGGAAGTGCTTCATCACAGACTTGGCAGGAAACATTCAGCTATGGCTTTCTCAGAATTCATTAAAAGAAAATGCCTCTGACTGAAAAGAGAGTCAAGTACTTCCTTTTGAGAAAATGCCATGCATCCATCCCCATCCCCTTTGTAAGGAGTCTTTCTTACTTTCTTTGTAAGGAGTCTTTGTAAGGAGCTCTCTTTTAGTATCTTAGAAAAGAATTATGATATATTGAAATATTTGTTTTGTCTTCTCTCTTAGGAAATTTCTTAGAGTTCTTCCTCTACCAAGTGAAAACTGGAGTGATTTAGTTGAAGAGTGGTGTTGTCACCCTAATCCCTTTGCCAGAAGCACTTTGCATCCTCAGCATAATGACTGTTTTCTTGGAGACACTTTTTTCTTGTTGAATTCAGAAAATGAATCAGATGTGCCTGAATCTCCTTTGGGCTGCACAGAGACTGGACACCATGCTTCTCATAGTGGCTCCAACTTGGTAAAGTATTTTCTTCAAATAATTCTCAAGTGAATGTATTTGGACTTTTTAAATTGTAAATTACCTTTTTTATTTCCTGGCTTGTTTATCTTGTATATATTACAGGCCTGTTTTGAAGGTCATAGTGAGTTCTTGACATTGAGTTGTACAGAAGCCAGGAAATATTAAGCTTTGTCTTGATATTGACATAGATATGCAAAAAGAACTTTGTCCTATAAACTGAATTAGAAGCTATTTATTTATGTAGTTCTAAACTCAAAAGTTTTCCTCAAAAATTATGCTGAGTGAAGGACAAAAGGACATCAGAATTTGGTAAAATAATGACTGTAATAGGTTAGGTGTTTGACAAAGGATAGTAGAGCAAAGAGTGAGGAAGAAACTGGAGTAACAATTATTTTTCTTCTCAAACTGTGACTGAATGCATAATCATAAATGTGATCAAAGGAAGGTGAGATTTNCTTGAAAAAAATCAGAATGTGTTTTGGGTTCAAATATGGCTGTCTTACTTCTTTGAAAATATTAGGGAAATTGTGTGTCTGTTCTTTTTAGAGAGGGGAACCTGCCACTTCTTGTTATAGCACTTTTTGTTTCTGAAGTGTTCCAGGAGGTGATGCATTCATCAACTGAGTCTCTAGGAAGAAGGCTATAATTTGATTTAGAAATGTCAAAATGTTTTGTTGCCAGGGAAAAAATATTTTTGGGGATGCTGATGTTTCAATGGTGGGATAAAACCTGTGAAGAGAGAAAATTCATCTTGGACATATAACACTTGTATAAGCCTACATTTCCATTAAGCTTTTCTGTCAATCTACTGCTTTTTTGCATTTGTGCTGACAAAGGTTGGGCCTGAAGATGCCATATTTTTTCCCAGTACCAAGTATTAAACCTAATTATTGAAATCCTTCTGCAGCTATGGGATATATTGCTACCTTGGCAATTTGTGCCTGTAAAAACTAATGACTTACTATGTCCAGATTCCCAGCATGGAACTTTTAGTCTGTTGAGAACTATCACCAGAGACCATGATTTCTATCTATTGCTTATTGATTTCTATTATCCTCAGTAAATTCACCAATATTTTCGCAATTCTATGGTTGCTGGTGCAGTGCCTGGGGAACAGTTCTATGCATATCTCCAGCTCTGGCTGCTATGGTCTCTTTGGTTTCTTATTCCATTGTTCTTTGAAAAGCAGCATACGGGGAGGGGAAAATAAGGATTGATACCCTGAAAGGATATCAGCATGGGAGAAGCAGATTAATTTGGATTAACTCTGTGACAATTGGAGCTATTTCTTCTAATTTTCCTTAGAGAAGGAGGTGGAGTAGAAGATTACGAACTTCCAAGACAACAATGCTTTTTCTTCCAGAGGTCCCCAAAATGAATTCTCATATTTCAGCAGCCTTAAAAGAGATCTTAAAACAGCAGGAACAGATATGGGAAGAGGCAGGGTGCATGGAGTTCAATATTGCACTTTTCTTCATCAATCAAAGAGAATGTTTGGCAGCAAAGGATTGATTTTGAGACAAATGCATAATAAAGAATGTGGAACAAAGATGTTACAGAGATGTGGGTCAAACCAGGATAACAGCAGAACTTTTGAATGAGGGAGGAGGCTGTTTTATGTCAGAGGCGTATGATAGTAGTTTAGTGTAATGAATCTTCATGTTTGCTTCCTTAAACACCTCAGAAACATCAACATGAAGAACTTTAATGTAGGATGGCAGGTTCTCTTTGCTAGACAGAACAGTCAAACAAAGTCATTTTCCTTACTGTTATGTTCTAAGAATGTAAGACAGCCACATCTGAACCCAAAACACAATCTGATTTTTCCAAGTCTTTTTAAAACTACAAAAAAAGACTTGAGAATTTGTTCCTTGTTTGTGTCAAATCTCTCTTTCTGCATCTTTCATACTAGCAATGAATTCTCACTTCTGTGTTTGCTTATTTCCAGCATCACTCAGTTGCCAAGCAAATGAGCAAAAGTAAGATCCAGCAGAAACTGGACTAATAAGGAAAAAAACCCCTCATACTGAAGCAGAAAATTCTTCCATAATATGAGTAATAGAAAGTTACAGGCAAGACAGATTGCTATTGGCATAAATGTTCTCATTTCAGAGAATTTTGTGCAGTCTGCCCCAGTATGAAAGTTCTTTTTTAATTGCATTGCAGTTCTTTGGAAAGTGTTTGCCTATGACCAGAATAGTAGCAGGAATGTACCAGAGATGCTTAAACAATCTTTTCCAGACTCCAGTGGGACCAAGACAGTATCCGTCCACTGCAAACATATTTTTCACATCTATTAGTCTTCCAGAGTAACATAGTTTTTAAATGTCACATGGTCTCGCAGCATCCTAATAGTATCTCTTGGGGAAACTATTTTTCCCTGACCCCATATCAGGGATCCTTAGGAATAGAAAAAGAAAACATTAGGCTTGTGATCCACCTCCACCTGCAGATTGCCAGCAGCTGCAAGTTGTCAAATAGATATATTGATTTAATTAGTTGAGGTAGAACTATTGCTTTTTCCATTGAAGTGTGAGGTAGTGTTGTTTTTTAGGTACCGTACTGCACAATTTTCAGCCAGTACCTGTAACTGTAGTCAGAAAAAGGTACTCAAGTTGTAGTTTTCAAGGAAGTACCGTATATTCTATACTTGTATGGTGCAATGTTTGTACCAGCCTCAAATACTGGCTTTCACAAAGCCTTATTTTATTTATCCTTGCTTTTCACATCAAGCAAGGAAATTTATTGTATATGTTTGAGAGGAGTAGCAAGGTAGGAATTGGGAAAGAGGATAACTGCATATGTTTTTTCTGAACTCCATAGGAAGGGGGCTGTAGTTCCATCGTAGTCTCTCCCTAGGCCATTTACTTTGATTCCTCCTTTGTGACCATCATTGAGGTTATATATATGTGCTCCTTTCAGACCAGAGCTCTTGTGTGCTACATCCAGCTTAATAAACCCACACAGAAGCAGTTCTGGAGTTTAGGCTTTAGATTAAAGTAGGGGTTGTGCTTACTTGTTTGATACTGAATTTGAATATTAACACAGTAATCAATAGGAGTGTTACAGGGCAGACTTTTTCAAAGGGCAGTAATGTATACATTAGAGTGAAGCAAGTATTGAATGACGTTTTAGAGACTGTAGAGGCTCCTGGAACTACGTATTGTTACTGAAACTTCTTATTTTTAATAAACCCTTGATGAACATTGTTTCCTCTGAATTTTTGAAATTTTTTTGAACTTGTGTATACTTTTACTATGAAAAATACTTTCCTATAGTGAGTACCAAACTATATTATACATTGTGTGACAAATGCCTTTCTTTTCTTTGATACAAGTAAGGCTTGATGTTCTCAGAGGTCTTTTCCAGCCCAGTTGATTCTGTGATTCTGTAATTTCATAGCACGAGCTAGGAGAGCAAATGTTTTGGTTTTTTTTCTGTTCACCTTTCCCTAAACATTTGTGATTTTCTGTGATACACTTTTCTGTCTTCTATGCTTCCTCCTGTCACTTGTATTTTCTAGCCGCATATGGTAACTGTTTTGCACATCTGGTAGTTATTCTTTGTCAATATCTTTTCTGTTTCTGCTTGAATTTGGGGAGATGGGTTATTCAAGAACTGAATACACTGCACCTTTCTGGACTATTTTTCTATATTGTGTTCTTCAGCTGTTTCCTAGTAACTCAAGCTGTGGACATTTTCTGCTCTCTGCTGAACACGGAGCTTGTATTCAACTCCTGTAAAACTGTCCACAGTGGCTAGACCTTTTTACTGAGTAATGGTAGTCACATTGCTGTGTGCTATTTTTGTATATATTATGGCATACTTAATTTCATGTGCATTATTTTCATGTGAGGTTAAGATATATTACCAGATTTTAAAACTAGTATGAAACTTGCTAACAAGTCCAGCTGTAGAAAGCAGAAATAATGAAGGCAAATCTGTCTGCATATGAACATAAAGAGAACAGAAACAAGTACAAATTTCACTATCTGCTCTGTAGATTATGTCACAGTTATACACTCCTTTTTTCAGAGTATCTGAGTGACATCTAATGATACTACTTTGTCCTACAGAAATCAAAGGAAAACACTAGAGTAATTTGTAAGCGGTGCAAGACAATGCTGGGAGAAACATTATCATCAGGTATGAGATGTACAAATAAAACTAGACTGCATCAGCCATTGAGCACTGCAGGTTGAAAACTCTGAAGGAAAGTAGTTTTATCAGTAAGGTGCAGGGCTGATTCCTGTGTGTTCATGTCATTCCCTTCAGGAGCAGATGAGGTTGTTTCTTCCATTGTTGGACCTTCAAAGTGACTTTCAGCAGGCATTTTCCTGATCCTCGTTTCTGTGGCTTGTTTGGCTAATTTCAAAG
Source organism: Formicarius rufipectus (assembly GCA_013399695.1). Taxonomy (NCBI): domain Eukaryota; kingdom Metazoa; phylum Chordata; class Aves; order Passeriformes; family Formicariidae; genus Formicarius; species Formicarius rufipectus. The sequence goes on along the minus strand of VXAU01000984.1, from coordinate 28,176 downwards.
GTTAGGAAGACTTAATGCACGATTCCAGCTTATTAGGAATCCCAGTGAAAAAGGAGACTTGAGAAATTACAGGGTTTTTTTCATCTAAGTTCTACAAAATAAGTGAAATGTCTATTCAGAACTTGATCATCAGAACTAGAAGCTGAAGCTTTGATTGCTAACAGTCAGCCTGGTTTTGTGGGAAGGAAGCCTTGTGAAAGAAACAGGTTGTGTCTCATCCTCATTTGATTATGAGATGATGGTTTAAAAGCTTCATTATATTCAATGTAATTCAATTATATTGAATCAAAAGAGTTTACCAGGAGAAGTGTCTGGTTGTTTTTAAAATTCAGCTATTTACAGGAGAGAAGCAATGATAAAACTGTTAGTAGCAGGGTTCATTCTTTGATCCTCCCTCTACTCCACTGCATTAGTCAGTGTGAGACAGTTTCAGTTCAGGGATCTCGTGAATATAAAAATTTCTCAGAAAATGCAAAGCCTGTTTAAGGAGTAAGTCATGAGGTGACGCCAGACAGAAGGTCTTCTGTTGCAGAGCATTCTGATTGTCCTGTATAAGGGTCTGAATGATACAGGCTTAAATAAAACCAAATTTAAGGTACAGTGTTTGAAAGCCCACAAAGCAGGATGTGACTTAAGGAAAAGAGTGCTTGGAAAAGAGCATGAATAATAAGGTCATGAGTAATAGATGCCATAATCAAAGCCTTCAGATGGTTGTAGCATCTAGGAATTGATATGATCAGTGGGAATGGGGAAAGGCAAACTCTATATAGATGTGCATGGATTTGGTATCGGCTGTGCACACAGCTGAAGTTGGGTAGCGTATTCATTGTTTTGACCACATTTCTTCACTACTGTAGGAAATGTAAGTAAAGTTCAAAGAACAGACAAACTAATTAGAGATGTATGGTATAAGACAAGACAGAACCAAGTCTGTGAAAAGGGACTAGAGAGCAAACTTGACTGTCATGGTTTGGTGCTTTCTCATGAGCAGATATCAGTGCCTTGAAGATAAAGCAGTATTAGAGTAGTGTAGCCATGGAGGCCAGACTTGGATTTGAAGTTCCCCTGGTTTGCTGTTCTTTCCCCAGCTCTACCCACATGCACTTCTATGATTTGTTCTGGGGAATTCTCACCTTCTTTCTGCAAGCAAACTTCTCCTGAATTCCCAATACACTTGTAGCAGTAGCAAACAATTCCTTAGTCAGGGTTACGGCTGAGGAACTATAGGGACTGAACTGTTTTTAACTCCTGCCTCCAGGGACTAGCACAGCATGGAGCAAACTAAATTGCACTTAGAGGTAAAACATAATTTCCTAACAGTGAAGAGAAATTAAAAAGTGTACTACTTATCTGGAGAAGGGGTTGGATTACCAAGCTTTGGAGGTTTTAACAGATGAAGCATCTTCCTGAAATGCTTATTTTCATCCAGTTTTATTCGAATGTATGAACAGAGACCAGATGAGACAATCCCTTCCACCCTTAAAATTTATGGAACTGATGAATCTTTCAGTTGTTCACATGCTAAGGCTCAGTAGAATGAATTTACTACGCTCTATACTTAACCTATTTTGCTGACCCTCTGTTTAGGCTGTGTTAGTGACATAGACCCAACTCTTTAATATGATCATCTTTGACCTGACTATATTGATGGAGATTAAATTACGTCCTCAAACACATTTAGTGTTAAAGGCTGTTTTAGTGAAGCTTTTGGTGAGCAGTTACATTGAAACTCAGAATGTATGTGGTGCTAGTGTTGAGTAAGTGTGATTTTTGGAAAGAAGTTCCATTCTGCTCTTTGAGCAAAGAAGAAAATTATTCCCCTGTGTGTGCTGTTATTAAAACTGTCTCTTGTGATTCACTGCAGCATTACTGAGCAGCAGAGGGTACTAAAATACTTATGTAAGGTATGCTGATCTCAGTGCTTTAGGAAAGTTTTTTCAATTCATCTTTCAGGCTTGGCTTCAGCTCTTGCTTTGTTTCAAGAGGATTGTTCCCAGCGTTAAACAAAGATCAATATGAATGAGAAATTGCTGATCATGTAATTAGCTCAGAGCAGTTTTTTTCAGGCAATGTAGGTTGGTTTTTTTTTGATGGTTGCTTCACCTCCTACAAACCAAAGCAGAATTTGACTGTCTGCTGCACCTCTTAATGGAGTACTGAACTAATGTTTAACTAGTAGGGTGATAGAGTGACTTACAGTCTAATCTTAACAAGTTGGTTGTTCTATTATACTTGAAAATATTTTTATGACTTCAGATACCAGTAAATGTTGTGTCACAGAGGTGATCTATTATGTTTGAAAAATGTTTTTGTCATTTTAGATACAATTAAATATTATGTCACCGAGGTGATTATTCAACCAACTGAGGCATGTTTCAGCCCAACACCAAGGTAACAAAAAAAATCAGATAATTTGCTTACAAATATGTTTTAGAAAGGGTGCTAGAAATGCTCTAATGTGATTTTTTGAATAATTGCATGTAATGACAGCACAGTTTTATGTAATCATCACAGAATTAAGCATTGTAAAGGTAATGTAGTTGGAGTTCACTTATATACAGTTTTGTTTGCTTGTCTTTGTGTGTGACAGAGGAGAGATATTGTGTATAATTTGTCACAGTGTCTCACTATTCAGGTGATAAACCAAAATACTTATTTTTTTTAAATACTTAAGCTTTCATGATATCTGGTGACTAATTATGGAGATGAAAGGTTACATCATGTAAAGTTAAATTAAGTAAAGCTTGAAATACTTAATTGGAAGTGAGATTTTTGAATTTTCAAGCATTTCAGTTTGAAATTAAGACTAAGATGACACAAAACGTGATCCAGCTATCTTGTGTCTTGTGTTATACATTAGTCACAGTTCTTTTTGTAAATTGCATTTGAAATGTGCATTGTTCTGAATTTCATGTTCATATGTGTAGAACATAATAGGGGAAAGCTTTTATTTAGCGTTTGACATTTGGTGTCAGCCAGAATAAAGGATGTGGAACAATTTAGAGTGCTGGTCTGTTAAAGAAAAGTCCTGTTGCAGGAAATTGAAAATTGTAGGATTTAGTGGAATTGACAATATGGAGATACTCATATACCAGTAGTACATTGATATGAGTGACTTTGCCTGTGCAGTTATTACGAAAATGTATAAAATGTGGTTCATTCTTAAACAGGTCTCAATTTGTGCAGAGCATGGTTGCTCGGTGTCTTTTGGAATTATCCTCTGCTAAAAGCACATTTAGATTCACCATAAAAGGGGATAATGGCAAAACATATATTTTGGTAAGTTTTTAAATCTTCATCCTGCTGAAGAAGTTTAACCTATGTATCCCAGCTCTTAAAATCTGTTATTGAGGCTGTTCATTATTGTGTGTTTAAAGAAAAATTACAAATTCAAATTCTTGAAGTTCTCTTCAAGTAAGAAATCTCCAAGTTTTTTAATGTAAGTTGATCTAAGTTCTCTCTTCTTGCTGCATTAATGAAAGTACTACAGATGCAGCACAAGTAACACAGAAGTAACACTGGTTTGTATTCAGCAAACATGGAAAGTTTAAATTGTGACTTTTTAACATATATCTCATCTTCTTGCTCCAGTGCTTCTTGTCCTTAATCAGCAGAAGTGAATCAAGTGCATAGCATCTTTCACATGTATTGTCTTAAGTCAGCAGGGATTCCTAATGTAGTCAGTACATTGCATTGCAAAGCGAAGTGCAAACAAAACTAAAATTGCCTATTATACTTAATGTCCTAAAGCTGCTAAACTTGGTTAAGTTTGATATTTAATAGTGACAGCTAGATTCCTCAAACTTTTAAAATGGATTGCAACTATCTTAGTACTATACATTTGTTAAAACCAGGGGTATTTTCTTTTATTCCTGAACTAAATATAGGTATAGAATTTGTATTTTCACGGTTTGTACAAATAATTCTTACACAGAGATAAATAAATACATGATTATAGATTCCTGCCCTGGATAAACTTACTGTTTCACTTTCTTGAGGCAGACAGTCTAATTACAGAACTTAGACAATACATATATAAAACAAATTTTGTAATTTCTGAACACCCTGATCCTGAAGCAAGTGTATATCTCTTGTTTTTAAATAAATTCTAATGCCAAGATAAAATTTTTCCAACCACCGAGAAATACCTCTTTTTGATGGCAAAATTAAGGTCTCATTAGTAGACCTGTAATTGTCTCTATTATCTAATTGAGGAGTTATTAAAAATTGTTGTGATTTTACCCTTGTAGCTTGTGGGTTTCCAAGTTACCTAAAATTCTGCTGCTTAAGTCTAGTAGCTTATAAAGAACAAAACTGTTATTTTCTAACAGAAGAATCACTTTGTTTAGTAGATTGCCATTACTCTTGACACTGAGCTGCATTATTTGCCAATGTAGAGGAGCAGGCTGAATTAGTTAGAGGCTGGCTTCTGATTGGCTTCCCTTCCTTTTTATTAGTTAATTAGTAGATTTTAGGGATGTTTTTTGTGTTTAACGTCAGAAAACCTTTACTCATGTCCAAAGTGAGATTCTGGCAACTGTATACACATCAACAGTTGGAGTCATGGGTTAAGTCTTAGGGCTCAGAAGCCTTGTAGACACAAGCATAACTTAAGCACTATTTGTATTAATGATTATCAACAGCTAAACAGTAAAAATTATTAGGTGCATAAGGGTGTGAGTACACGGCCAAGTTACACAATGGGTCTCATCACTGATGCATCATGAACCAGCCGGCCCACTTGTTTGTTTTGATAATGAGCCAAAGATTCTAGTTCACAGTGTTTGTGCTTAACATACATGAATGCGCACAACTTAGACTGTATGTGTGATAATTAAGGTTTTTTCTCAAGTATTTTTAATTATTTTTAGACCCACAAATATTATATATATTAATTTTTCTTGTTTCGTCTGTGTGTATTACTTAACATTTACAGTTATGATACGACAGTATAAATTTCTGTTGTTTAAGTTGCACTTATTCTGTTCAAGCTATATACCACTTATGTTGGGTTTTTCTAAAGGATGTCAATATATGAAAGTCTCCTTGTTTCAGGGGAAAAAAAAAAGGTGGTGCCTGCAGATTTCCTTATTTATCCTAACTGTATCTGCTCTCTTCACATTCTGTAAAAGCGTCTCGCTTTGCTCCACTTTGAAGGGTTCCCTACCATCAGATGCATGACTTACAAGCTAAGAGGAACACAGCAAACATAGGAGAGCATGAACAAAATGTTACATTACTGGTCAATATAGCAACATCTTAATAGATGTCTGCTTCTGTCCTGTAGAGAAGTGTAGCTTTGAAAGAGGTAAATTAGTTTTCTGAGTAGAAATGGAATTCGTACCGTGGATGGGATCAACCTGACAACACCCAAAAAGATACGTCTATGAAAATCAAAAAGTGTGTTTGAATACTATCTCCAGTCTTTCAGTACTGAAGGAAAGACTTTTTTGGAGTGGGATTAAGCTGTAAAGTGCCTTGAAAGTAAGGCAGCTTGTATTTCAGGAGTAAGTGGAGAGGGACTGGGAAGATATCCCAAGAAAATTAATATGTAACAAAATGTGAGAGACTTATCAATCAGATACTGATTATTGAAGTGCCTTGAAGGGCACGTGCAGAACATGTTTGCATTTGTTAAGACTGGAGGAGTTGATATTGCAGTGATCCCCAGATACTTTCGTCTGATGCTGTCATTTCAGAAAAGGTCATCAATCACCCTGTGAATGAATTCTAATCTTTATACATTTATCTTTCTGTAAAGATTCTATTCTTACTGCAATTAATGTGAAAGGAAGTCATTTGGGCAGGCTCTGCTGTGCAAAGTAGTAGAAAGGAAGGAAAGTTGCACATTGTGAGTAACATAGTTGAAAGCACAGTTGAAAATATGAAACTGTGCTAGCCAGAAATAACATATAAACTGCTTTAAGTCAACACACTGAATCTGGATGACTGCTGCTTTGTTCAGACTGAAGCAAGATCCACAAATAATTCATGCATGAGGAAAAGAACGAAAATACTGTCCAAAGAAGTGAATGTAGTTCAGAAGTTGATTTTCTTGTGGCCAGGAGATCTACCACCCACAAATATTAGTTTTCATTCTCTGTATTGCATGCTAAATTATTAATACAGATTTGTTGCCTTGCTGTTGAGCCAAAGACATACTCTGAACAAGTGGTAGAATGTGATTGTCAGATGCCACATGTCAATACGTGTAGTAGAAAGAATCAGACGGACCATGTTGCAAATGAAGTGATTTGGTTGCTTTCTCCAAGACAAATTGCAGAAGGTAGCCTGAAAGGAGCTATTGCTTCATTGATCCCTAGACTAGTTTAAAGCATATTCCTCTTCTAAAAGGCATCCCAGGAAACTCCTTCACAGGGAATTGTTACTGATTTCAGAAGGAAGAAACTGTGTTCAGTTACACTAAAAGTATTTGCAGTGGCCTGTGTATAGGACACTTCTCTTTTTTCACCATTTTCTCCAACACTTAGCTTAAAGCACCTTGTGTAATGGTCCCAGCTGATGAGGTATATTTTGCAGTTTAGGCTATAAATGTGTACAGTGAGTTACCAGAGCAAAACTGATGAACAGCCACTTGCTGAGCCAAGTGCAGTTGCTTGTCATCATTTATGTGCATATGTTAAAGTGATTCTCCTCCTCCCATCCCTCCCAAGGTATTTTATCAATATATCTCATTCCTTCTTTATGAAGCTTCCACTGTAATGTTCTGAGCCTTGGGCTCTGATAAATTGTGACTGTCACATTCAATTACAACATATACTATGTGTCCTGTTAATGGTGGCTTTCTCCCTCTGCCGGGGGGATAGCATGTGTCTGCTACCTAACATCATGTAACTTGTTTCACTTGAAGCTGATTAGATCATGAGAAGGAGAAGATTGCTCTCTAGTGAGCAGCACTGCATAAATCCTGTTTTCTGTGATAAATATTTCATATATAAACACTTCGTACAGGCTTAGGACTTGCAAAAATTGATTTCCATTGGTAACTCCTATCACTTCACAACTGCAGGCTGTGAATAAAGGAGAAGCCTGACTTTTTTTGTACGGTGTTTAACATGAAAGCCCTGGAATAAAGTCTGAACACTGATGCTCAATCACACAGAAATTAAATAAGATCCTTAATGTGATGTAAAAAGTTCACATTTCTCAGAACTCTACCCAGTAAATATCCCTTGAATTGCTGTGAGCAAATAGTGGTGAAGAATTCTAGTCCCATTATGAAATTTGATGAAGATGTTTTTCCAAGTAAGGGCCTGTTACAGTTGTTTGTAAATCCCAGCATCCCTTTTAGACAATGTTAATTGCTGTCTTCTTCCTTGCATGTCTTAGCTCCATCCAGTCATAACTATCACTTCTAAAAATCCTCAGTTTTTGGCACTTCCAGTGAGCAGTCTTTCAGTTCCCTGTCTTTAGCCCTCAATTGCTCAACACCATATGCTTGACTAACTCCAAAAAAGAAAATTAAATTGGGGAAATAATCCATCTGGTACTGAAAGAGAGGACTTGGGTCAGTTTATGTTGTTACTATCAGAGGGAATGTGCTACAATCACTAAAAGATCTTCACAGAAAAGATCGTAAGAGTGACTGTGATAAATCAGGCATCAGTTTATTGTATTGACCCTTTTTTTCCCACTAGAGTCTGTGAAGACTGTGCTAATAATAAAATGTCAGTTTCTGTCTATTAATACTTTTTTTAGAAACTTGTTATGAATATAGCTTTAGTATCAGCTCATTTAGGGTCAGAGCAAAGTAACAAATTGAAATTGATATAATCTACAGTAAAATAAATTATTTCTTCCTTTACAGATATGGCTTTTAAATTCTGACACATTGCTGGTGGAGTCTTCGGGAAGTTCCTCCTCTCTCAGTGTTTTTACACTGTTTGGAGATATTTCCATGCCTAACTCTGGACCAACGGGGACCTGGAATGCTGTCAAAGTCCTTTACCAGCCATGTATTAAATTCAGGAATAAAGAGTAAGTACAACCATTTCTGAACTCAGGTTCTGATACTTGGCTTGCTTTGCTGTATTTCTTTGATGTTAATTTTTTAAAATATTAACCAAAATCCCAGAGGAGTAGTATTTCATTTCTCTTATGGCCAGAGAGAATCTGATTGTTAAATTTTTGCACTGTGATATTAAAATATAGACCAAAGAGATATGTTGTTTCTAAGGGCACATGTAGATAACTTAGTTAATGATGTTTACATTCAATTAGCTTTCAGCCCAGTGGTGATGTTATTTCAAAAAGAAACAGGGCCCTGAGAGAAAGCGAAAAAGAAGAGGCAAGGAAGATAGTTGAGTGCAGTGTCATATAAATGTTTTACTTGGATGTGTTCCAGTCTACTGGATCCCTCATAAAGGAAACATTTGATTTCAGGAAGCTTTAAATTCAACATTATGAAAAACATACTCTGCCTAACATGTTGAAGCCTTTATCTGTTGGAGAAAAAAGATAAGAGAATATTGATTAAGCAGTGGCCTCAATGTTTGCAGGTGGTGGAGTATGATTTTAGTGTAATTTTCTGCTTTTTTTTTTTGCAGTGATAGAAAAGAAAGAATTGATTTTGTATAAGTCACACTTAAACAATGGTTTGATATTGTTCTTTTTCTTTAAACTTTTGGGAACTAGATGAAAGATTTAAATATGTATGAATGTTTTTAAAATTTAGAAGACAATCCCTCCTACTCAGTCAATACACAGCTAATTTATAGCCCAGGGCCTCATAAAAGTACAACAAAAATGTTGACAAGCAAACGTGTGTGTGAATTTAAATATTTCTGTAGGAGAAGCATAAACCTTACAAGTGTGTGTGATTCATCATAGTGTGTTTATCTGGAATGTTGCCTAGTATATTCTTTTTATTTTTCAAACATACAGTGCTTTATAGCTGAAATAAACGAACAGGGAAAGAATTCAAACTTCTAATATTTAGAGAAAAGGTCATTCTACATTGTTAATGTTATTCATGTAAGGAAAATAGCTTTATTAATGTAATAGCTTCTGAAGCTGGCATTGGAAGACCTTTGTGATCCAAATGTTATTTAGTGGTCCAAAACACATTCTAAGGTATTATTACTTAAAGTGTGCATTCTGAGAATCAGAGATATTGCAGGAACCTGCTCTAAAATGAAAGATATGTCACTAACCACTCTTAAGTCTTACAGAAGTGTAGCTTACAGTTTTGCTTTACAAGTTTCAGTTCTGTATCACTGAGAAGATTTAATTACATTAATACACGTTCAATTACTCTGACATATTATTGAGATAAAAGTCATATCTACTTAGTCATTTACCTAGCATTCCAATTGCTTTTCTTGAATGGAGTTCTCAACAGAATTTTACTGTGATATTATATTCAGTTCTTTCCATTTCCCTAGACAGACTTGTTACAAATCACTTTTTTTCTGACTACTACTTTGTATTTACCTTTGGGATTTTTCAGTGAGCATAAGGCACATCTGAGGTTTTAATTCTTCTCTGACAGTAATTGACATTTTTCTCTGTCCAGTCCCTGGACAAATGCAACAACATAAGAAAGAGCAGAGGATTGTTTTGTAAGGTTCAGAAACTAACTGTTGGTTTAGTATTGTTTTCCCATTTTTATATTTCTTAGTGAAGTACAGTAGCAAGGACATTAGCACTTCAGTGTGTTTCCACTAACTCATTTATCAGTTGGCTTGCAAGACTACCTGGATCTGTGCAAAAAGACTGAGGTTTTTCTATATTGAACAGGAGTATAAACACAGTAAAAGGAAAAATTCCAAAACCAGTACAGCTTATTTATTGCGATGTGTTTGCATTTAGATCTCAAGTATTATTTCAAGAATTCTGAACCACGTGTCTGATTCCTTGAATAGTGCAAGTTCCAAATATTTCAGATGCTCACATTCTGATAAGAATTATGATGTTACCTTTCTTGCTTCTGCATACACCAACCTTTGAAATAATGCAAAAGTTTCAGAGCCCATGGCCTGCTCCCCGTGAGTGGGGAGCAAGCAAGGACTCCTCCTGTGTAGGAAGTAGTCAGCAGGAAGTCTGTGTGTGACCCAGACCCCAGGAGACTCCAGTAGCTACAAGGGGTGAGTGCACTCTGGTAACCTATTGCACATCACAGAGCCTCTTCAGTTGCTGCGAGTTCCTGTGTACACTTGGGTTCTGTCTGGTTCCTGCAGGGCCAGTCTGAGCCCAGCCCTAACAAGAGGGAAAGAAACCACCTTTCTTACCTGTGGACACTGCAGTGTCAGTCCTGGTTAGCTGGGCCATAGGTTAAGACATAGTAAACTATAAGTAAAAGTATTGTTTGTAATACCTAAATATAATAACCACATATTTGTAAAACATGAATGAAGAAATGAAACAAAATCTGTACTTAGTCTACTTACACAAGCATATATCTACTTCCCCTGAGATAAATGTGTGGTTCCATAGTAGCAGTTGAGGTCTCAGGATTTGTGAAAGTCTCTCTTGGCAAAGTGCCATTGCTAAAGAGTGTCTTGACTAGGATTGCCTAATAATTCACATTCAGGCACCCTTTTTTGAAGTAACCCTTAGGTTCAGATGCCTGGCGATTCACTTGAATATTTCTCTTGAGTGGAACTTTTATGTGTGATCTTTCTTTTCAAGACATCTGGGATGTCAGAAGAAATTTATTGTCTCACTCCAAAACTCATTTCATTCTGCCTTTATTTAGAGCACAGTTTTGCAATTCTTCATAATTAACCTAATGCTTGTTTCTCTTCCTCAGATACAGAAGTGTTTTTTTCCCCTTAAACTAGAAATTATGTCCTGTGAACAAGACTGCTTCAGTGAGCAACAGAACTCTCTTTCCTTCAATAAATCACTGGGATATCTGTCCCCCTCCCTTACATTCAGTATTTCTCAAATGCTAACAATGTAAAAGAAACAAACATTTGAGTAGGATAAATGTCCATGGTTCATTACTGGCTGCTGAGTAGGAATTACCCATTTGGAGTGAGAGCTGTTTAGGGGTGCCTGTCAGAAAACTGTGGTCAGAGTTAGGCTGAATGGTACTGCAAAAGTGATTACCCCTTGTGTGACATCAACAATGTGCTGATTTCATGTTCAGTTTGTTAATCTGTATTAACCATCAAATCCTCTTCAGTGGATTGCAGTCTAAATAGCAACCTTCTTCCTCTTTTTATTTGTACAGGTGTCCTTTGCCAAATTACATCCTAATTTTGTTCAGAACCCATTTCTATCTTGGCTGTGGCCATTTTTGTTTCCAACATGTGGCCTAATGATGACCTTTCCCAGCTACTTGTTGTCTGTGGAGGGGAAAAGCATCTCTCTTTTTCCAGTCTCTGGGTGGGTGACTAGGATACTGAATAGGAGCAAACTAAGAACATGTCATGTGGAACCTCTCCCCATATACCTTGTTTTTGGCAATGAATTTTTAACAGTTCTGCTCTGGGTGTTCTCTGTATGTTAGACTGTGTTGCTTAAGAACATTCAGTAACTTTTAAGGTATTGTGAAGTCAAAATATGGTTTGGTATATCTAGACATGCTATTCATAGTGTAGTTCTTGGCATTTCTCCTTGTAGGGCTGTATTCCTTTGATCTTCTTGAGGGTAGCCTTTCAAGTGGTGTAGTTAAGCAGGGCTAGAAACATTTAGAGATGTGTTAGGTGTGATAACACAAGTTCTGGGTAGGTCTTTCTGTTAGGATTTCAGCCTTTGGGGGACCTTTATGATAATCTTCTACAACAAATTAGCTGAAATTTCATGCTGTCATTTCTTCTTATCACCTGTGTAAAAAGTATCTTGTAAATGTGGTGGAATCCCATTAGAGAAGGGTGCCTGTTGCATTTTGTGCTCTATTCTTACTTCGATATTTATGGATCATGTATATGTGCTTATGTAGGTTCCCTCTACTTTTCTCTCTGCAAGGCACCCTTTCTCCACCCACAAATCTGCTGTGCAGACAGAAGAGGTCTTCCTTTCAAGTAACAGGCTCTTGGCAAATAACACCTTATGCAAACAATCTTGACTGCTGGGAGTGAAAATGGTAAATACTGCTAAAGTGAGAATGTTGTAAAAATGTATGAAGAAAATTGAAAATATGGTTTTATGGCAATTCGACATAACTTGATCTCAGAAAATATATGTGAGGGTACAGTTAGAGGAAAATTGCACATTCCCCTTTATGGTAGTGTGCTAGACAAAGCTTTGTCAAAAGGTCATTGAGTGCTTTTTGTATCTCATGTGCATCTAGAGTCATTCTGAATGGTTTACAGTTTCTGCAGAAGCCTTCTTCTATGTAAGAATTTGTTGCTTATAATTTGAGAGTGGAAAAATGACTTCCAGAAATTGATCATTTTATTAGCTATAGACAGACAAGAATAAACTGGAAAATTGAGTTTGTGGCTAAAAACCTGGAGGTTTTGAGTTCCAGTGCTTTTATTACAGTTCGTGTATAGTGAGCTGTTTATGAAGCTGTTATTGATGTATTCCAGAATATTGCTTACTCGTCCCCAAAATGGCTTAGATTCTGTATATGACTCTAGAGTAATTCACCTCTCATAAAAACATCAAACTGTGTCCTATTTCACTGATTTTTGTATGTCTCCAGTAAAATGCCTTTTCCTTGTATTTCAGTGACTCTTGCATGTAGAAAACACGAGAGCACACAGATCAAGAGTTAATTGAGGAGTAACCAATGTTTTGCTGTTTTGTGCTCTCTTTGAGCTGATTTCTGTATATCTGGAAGGATTAAATGAGTGGGTGTGGTTGTAAATGGAATGTGAAGGATCTGCTTTGTTTCAGATAATTTTTTTTCTGTTCCCTTCTTAAATTATTTCCTGGTTTCAAGGTAAGAGAACTGATACCACAGAGCAGGTAGGTTGCCTTAAAAGAGCTGACTGAGCAGTCAGGCAAAAGTGTTTGAAAGATGTAGTCTGATGCCAGTCAGAGTTTTGGGACAGGAAGATAAAAAGATAGTTTTCAGAGGTTGATAGACATGTGGAAGCTATAAACCTCATGAACTGTGAATACTTGGGCAATGAAGTGCTGTTCAGTACTGGTAAGATCCTTTCTGACCTCTAGGAAAAGGTGAATGCAGCTTTTAAGTACAACTTTCAGGAGAAATATCCTCACTTTCTTTTTCATTGAAACTAGACCTACATGTGCAGCATCCTTCTATGGTAGTTATGTAAGAACTTAATTCTTTTTTCTAAACACAGCTCTGCTATATCTTTCCAGCTCTTCTGAGCAGTCATTTTTTGGTATCTAATCTTTCCAATAAATAATGTTAGAATTACTAACTGAAGTAGAGAAAAATGTTGGAATAAACCCCTTATCAACTTGTGGGGTACTGCTGTTGTACTCTGCATTAGAAGTGTTAAATACTATATACACAGTGATTGCCAGTGTGAAAATAAGAACTTTACTCTTAAGTGCTATTGCTTAGCTAGTTCTTATGGTCTAATTTATCAAATAAAAAAATTGATAAATATGCTATGAAGATATCCTGTCACATTTAATATGCTTTTGAGTTAGGATTTGTGGCTCTGTAATACAGTAGAACAAAAAACACAATTCAGGCTTATATATTTTTGTTCATTTTATTCATATTTATTTGTGAAACACTGCAATTCAGGTAAGCACAGTTTTGGTAGTTCTCATTCTCTTTGGTTCATCTTGCTGTAGTTCAACTCTTCTGGGAATCTTAGGATTGATAAGAAAAGAAATGTCAAGTTGGATGGGAAAAAAATGTAAATTAAAAGCAGCAAGATTATCTGAAACTAATTTGAAGTGTGTAGTCTGAAACGGTTGCATTTCCAGATAGTTAATTCCCCTTTTATAGGATGATGGGAATGTAAGAAATGCTGTGCTGGGTCATAGCAATGTTACATCTAACCCAGTATCCCCCCTCCAACATCTAGAGATGTTCTTTAGAGTAGTGTGTGAGCCCCAACACTTCCTTGTACTTTCAACTCTGTAGCTACATTGAGGATGTTAGAGGGTACAGCCCTACCTATTTCCTTTACTATCTGTAGTCTCTTGACCATCTGTTTGAATAACAGATGATGGCTAGTATTCTTAATGCTGAACTGATGTCCTACTAGATCTTGGAGTGGGAATTTAGTGAAAACCAATTCTGCATTCTTACCAGCTAAATGGACATGGGGCTCCTGAACTACAGCATGCAGTATTCTTCCTCATTACATTTAGGGGTTAGATTTACTGGCCAGTTTGCTGGAAGGAAATCAATGTCACATCTGTTCAAGTTGTACAATGTATTATATTAATTATATTATAAAATTATATTAATTTTGCTTTTTTGGAAACCAGATAGCCTAACTGTGATAGTGATGATCCACTGAGGATAATTCTATAATCTACATCAAACTATAGCTGATTTCCACTTGGAAGCTTACAATTTGTTTCTCACAGACTTATAAAGACTTGGGTTCACTTGGGAACTGTAAGTACTCGATTCCTATGATGCCTTTTAAATGATGGGATTTATTTGAGCAGGCACGAGTCGAATAATGAGCCAAGAGTGAAAAAATAAAGCTTATAAAAACCTATTGGACACATTGCTGACAAGAACTACTTAAACCTCAGAACCTGATTTATTGAATTTTAGGATCCTGGTCTGTTTTAAATTAATTAGCATTTGTAGTTTCCATTGTATTTCTCCATAACAGGCTTTGTAAACTAACAATACTTAGATTAACAAAATTTTACTGCCAATTTTAATTTAAATACTTCTTAAATCATTAAGGCTAAAACAAATTGTATGACTTGAGACCAAGGATGGCTAATTTGTGAAGCTGGTCAGGGTATTTCCATTAGTGCATGTGTGGAGCAACAAGAGAATATTGCTGTTCGTTGCCTATTTTGAGTCTAGTAGCATCAAAACAGAACAAGCAATTCACCTGCTGGCTGCTCTGAATTCTGGCTCTAAGCTATAGACTGAGTATTTGTATAACTAAAAGGCATAAGGTTGAAGGGACTGCTGGTGGAGTTACCTGGTCCAACCTTCCTGCTCAAGCAGGGTCATTATAGAGCACATTGCAAAGAATTGTGTCTGAATGGGTCTTGAATATCTCCAGTGAGGGAGACTCCTCAAACTCTGCAGTGCACAGATTGTCACACGCTTTTAAGGTGAAGCATGATAAAACTGGGGAAAAGGCATGCTTCAGCACAAAAGCTGTTCTTGCAGGGAGATGAGCATTTTGACTGGGAGATACCTTCTAGTTTAGTTTTCCAACTCTGTCACTGAGACTTTTAAGAGAAAAAGACTTTTAAGTTCACCTTCAGCATATCTCTTGTGCTCTCTGGGAGCTCTTTGGAGTGGCATCTTTGCATAGAGAGCAACACCGGTACCAACAGTCTTGTCTGGACTGTTACTCAACAATTTATTAATTATCAAGTGTGGCATTATTTCTTTACCTATAGTGTGTTCTCTTACATCTGAAGTCCATTCTAATGAACTTTATATGGAAAATATTTTTAGTACTTTATCAGCAGCTGTCTTACTTTGGCTGTTGCATCTCCTCTTTGAATGCAGTTGTCTTCTCATTGAGCTGGTGTCTGTGACTCAGTCTTTCCATGCCTGCTTTACTTCCTTTCATCAAAGCTGTGTTTTAGTCTGTCTGTAACAACAACTCCTGAATCAGCATTGACTTGGCTTAAATATAGGTTTATTCTTCCTTCTAAATCCCTTTTCCTTTTTTCTTCTTTTGCCCTTGTTTATGTCTAGAACTCAGCTGCCAGGTTGAATGTCTCCCTTTTGCTGTTTCTCACACTTCTGAGCTGAGACTAGCTTTCCCTTTTTCTTGATCCATAAAATTTTAAGAAAGCTTAAAAAACGAAATTAAAGAGCCAAAATAATCTACATTCACTAATGTGTGTCGGGGTATGTGTGTGCACAGTGCAGCCCCCACAGTGCTGTCTCAGAAGGGTGACGTGTGGCCTATGTGATTCCTCCAGCTCTGCTTCGTGTCTGCAGCAGGAGAGCAGGACTCTGGACAGCTCTGCAGAAATTCTGTGGAGGGCTCCATCAGCATCAGTGTGGATTATACAGGCACTGTTAAATCTCTGCTGTAACAGAAGGGGAAACGTCAGAGTAGTTGAAAGGGAAAACTTGGGAATTAGCTCTGAGGAGAGGTGTTAAAACTAGGGACAGTTTTGTGAAGGTGGAGGGGTTATTTATAGAAGGGCATTTCCCTGCGCAGAGGAAAACTGACAGGATGTGAGGACATACTGGCTGAGGACAGGGCAAAGGGGCTAGTGGAAAGTTAATCTTTCCAGGCTGGCAATCAGTCTGCTGTGAGTTTCCAAAGTGAGCTGTGGAATGTAGTAAAATCTGTAAAAAATGTTTCTATACCAGTTTCTGATTTTGAACTAACTTGAATTTTTTTTCTTAGGAGTGGAAGCTGTGTTCTTGACTGCCAGTTTTATTTATTTAGGATTTAATTGCTTGTTAAATATCACTTGTAGCCACATCAGATATTTTAATGTCAGTGTTGTGTTAATACCTGCATAAAGTGACCTTACAATTTTTGCCATAGGTATGATTTTTTGTGAAAGGAAAAGTGATGATAAAAACAAACTCTTCCATTAAAATTGTGGTTTCAGTGTGAAAGGGAAAACATGACATGTGAAATTCTAACTTTAGTCGTTTTGTTTGGCAAAGGTTCGGATTGAATGGGTAGAAATAATACATTTTACTGTCAGAAACAATTCTGTGATTTGTGGTGTTCCTTACTTTGCTATGGGTAATTGCATCCTGAAATACTAAATTTCCTTCTCTTCTGAAGTTGGTACATTACGGAAAAAACAACTTTAAAGCAGCAAGCTGAGAGATTTTTGAGCAGAGATTACAGCATTTTTTTTGTGCAGCAGGATAACTTCTCCCTTTGGATTCAGACATGATGTTCTGGAGTGCCTGGTATTTGTGAATACTTGCATATGGAATATCAACAGCACTGTGGAAAAGATTTCATTTTACCCAAAGGTTTAAAAATCAGAGGCCAGAAAACATTTTCATCTTTATATTGTTTTGAAAATCCATTTAAACTTCAGAAATGGCCCCCTGCTTGGTCTAATAGGACTTAAAAAGGGAATTAAAAGTTTATGGAGCATGTGCAAATGCTCATGTGGCACAGCTGGTAGGAATAACCTCCATTAGAACATTGAGGGAAGTGATTTATACTAGGTGACAAGGGAACCCAGGACTTTAGGTACAGGGTAACAACAGTGCTGTCCCATCACTGATCATACAAACCATTTGCCTAAAAGTTTCAACAGGCAACTCTGTCCTAATAAGTGATAGCTCAGCTGTGAGCTCTGCAGGCACATATTACAGGCTATATTTTCTATGTAGTGCCTAATGTGCTTGGTTTGTGGTTAAAGCCTTTACTGGGCATTGTGGTGTGACCACTAGTAACAAGGCAAGGGGATACCACATTACTTACTGGGTTTCCTGCCTGCCCATGGGGCGTACCCACCTCTCTGATGGTCCCCCTGCACTTCCTAGATGAGAAACTCAGATTGTCTCACTGAAGCAAACCCTGCTTTTCAGTTTTGGTCTTAGGTGAGGTTACTGCACAAGTTGTTTGCCCTGCTTTTGCATCACAGGTGTCTGAGCCACTTGATAGTTAAGTCCTCAACTGCTGCAGTTTAGAACATATGGTTGAAGGTAAATGCTGCCAATTTTGGATTGCTTAAAGGCACTGCACAGTGAACCATGGCAGTTTAGGAAATGAGTGATGAGCAGTTCAGATGTCCAGGCAGGGTCAACAGCTGAGACCAGTAGCTTCATCAGCTATCTCATCACTGCTCATCCATCGGATCACTGAGTACCTAAAACTGAGTCATGCAAATACCTCCCAGTGTGCTTACAGTGCACAGAAATAGCAGGTCACACCAGCTTTACAGCATTTAAACATTGGCTCTGAACTGAATGTCTTCTATTTTCACTGTAACTCCTGCTTTTTTAAAAAAAATTTATCATTGCTTAATAAACATGTGCTGATTTATCATAATTGCATTTATAAATCTATTTCTAATGGCTAGATGCATGAATTTCAACAGTCCATTCCCTGAGGCCACATTAGTCAGTATAAGCTCAGACTGATGTGTAGACAGCATTTTTTCCCAAACTCACAAGGTAGTGTAAGGAAGTTATGAAATTGCTTTAAGAAGACCCACTGGGATTTGGGATTATTTATCTAAGCTTTTATTGAAGACAAGAACTCTTCTATGTTTAGCCATGCAGAGCAAAGCTGCTCTTCAGACAGTCCAGTGCAATGTAAAAATTAAGAGAATTTGATAAACATAGAATTGAAATAATGGAGTGAAGTATGAGGGATCTTCTCTCTGAATTCTTTTACTGCAAAGGCACCATTACTATGAACTAATGTAAAGTTAGAAATGGGAAAAGTGCATGTGGACACTATGAACTAATGTATGAACTAATACAGATTACTAATGTAATCTGTAAAGCTGCTCTTCAGACAGTCCAGTGCAATGTAAAAATTAAGAGAATTTGATAAACATAGAATTGAAATAATGGAGTGAAGTATGAGGGATCTTCTCTCTGAATTCTTTTACTGCAAAGGCACCATTACTATGAACTAATGTAAGAAGTAAATGGAGTGACAGCACCTCTTGAATTTTAAGCCCATTTCACTATACTAGGAACCACCAGTGGAAAACTTTTAACATTGTTAGAAGAAAATTACTTACAACACTGGAGAAAAAGCAGAAGATGGAAAAAATGCACCTCACTCGCTAGTAAGAGGATTAATTCTCCTGTACAATTAATCAGATTTCTTAACCTTATTCTTCAGCACCCAAATCTCTGTTCTTTCTCTAGGAGGTAATTTTTACTCATGTTAGGACCTCAGTTAAGCATTCCCCTACTTCTTTCTCCAGGGCAGCTCTAGTAGAAGAATGAAGTGGAATGTATTCTGTGCTCAACTCCCTCTTGTTTTCTTTCAGTAACTGGGAAATTAAACTGTTTCCACAGGGTTGGAAATGAAAAATGTAATGTAAAATTAGACCTTTTAATTAAATTATAAAAATTAAACCGAATATTTTTAGGGAATATATTTTATAAGAGGCCATAGTGCCACTGGTAAAAAGTTTGAAGTTCTGCACTTCCAAAGCACCAGAGTTGCTTTAGACATTTTCACTCTTTTTGTAAGTCTGAGTCATCTGTGTATCCAGAATCTTAAACACATTCTGTGTCTCTCTCAAGAAATTAGGCATTCTCTTTTTGTGAGGGTTACACGTTGATAAATACCTATGCTGTTTTCCTTTGTATAAGTTTCTGCTGTTTTAGTTTTCAGTGTTTGTTGTTTTGGATCAAGCTTTTGTTCTGACTTCCTTTTACCAAATTGGCAAGAGTGCTCCTCTGCCAACATTTCATAGTAAGTGATTTCTTCTCTGTAGATCATTCAGAGACACAGCTGGAGTGTTGGACACGATGATGTTGTAATCTCATGAAACTGAGGTCATTGCTTCAATAGACGTGTCCAGATCCTGTTGTACAGGTTATTCTGTCCTCAGCCTTAAACTTTCACATACCACGACAAGAATTTGTAACACTGCATATTTACTGTAATGCTTTAAGGGTGTAAGTTACCCTAGTAAAGGTAAATTTTATGTCATTAATGTCAGAAACCTTATGTGGAACTAGGAAAATATACTTCCTCTTCTTTACAAAGGTCCCCATTTATCAAGGCATTTTGATAACTCAGTGTTCAGTGAGGTTCCTTTGAAATAATTTACATTCACTGGCAATCCATACAGTGCAGTCTGCAGGTAAGTGAACTGCACAATCCCAGAAAACCTCGAAGAAAAAATACAGGCTTGAATGTAGCTGGGGCTGGTATTACCATTTTTACAAGCAGCGACACTGAGTATTGTATGAAAGGATGCAGACACAGAGATGTTTTGGATTGCCAATTAAGCTACAGGTACTGAACTTTAAGAAGCATGTGCATGTATTTTTACACTGTGTAAGTACAACAGGAATATGTAATCTCTCTTATGCCCCAGATAATAATGAGATTTTGTTTCATTAAGTAATGGGAACATTTTCTTGGAATGTCTTTGTATTCACCTTGCTTAATTGAGAATGATTTAGTCTGGATACAAAATTCTGCTTTTATGGATACAGGATTGGTAAAATAATCTGTAAAGCTGATGAAACACCAAAGCATTAGCTTTCATCTCTTGAATTGTTTTGCTGCTGTGGCTTTTGTTTTGCCTTTTCTGCAGCATCTGTGAGATTTAAGGTTTTGTTAGTAACGGGTATTGAAATTGGGCATACACAACACAGTTGCTGCGACTTTGTAGATATTTCAATCAGATTTACTAATTTGGAAATCATCTGGTAGTTGTTTTGGCAAGCAAACCAGGTATTTTGGATTGACTTCCATAATGTCTCAGTGAGCAAAGGAGGACTTCAAACAGATGAAACGGGAAAATGAGTCAATCACAGATGAAGTTAGGAGCTGATATAAGTTGAAATAATTCATGTCCTTGTATTTGTGATGCTTAGAATTATTATAAGGGGTCAAGAATGGCATGTATAGTAATTTTTAATCTTGGACATTGTATACCAATTTCTTTTGAAGTAGATACACTAATAAAATTCCTTACTAAGGTGGTGCAGCTTGGTTCACTGCCCCTATTTTCATTATGAGACTTTCTACTTCTCTTTGAAAACTAAGTTATCTTTACTGTCTCCAGCTTTAAACTTTTTTATACATTGGCTCTTTAAATGATTTGCTCAACTGAGAATTGTTTGGGTGAGCTAAAGTGAATTAAATGCCATTTCAAATGGCATGAGTCTTCTCTTTCTTAAGCATCTGACCCTCAGTGGGCCTTGGCATAATGCGTGCAAGGTTTTTGGAACCTTTTGTACTGAACTAGTTCAAAAATTTAATTTTTTTTATTTGATCTGCTTTCCCACTGTTTTGAATGATGGATTTGGACTTTTTGGTTGGCTCTTTATCAACCATTCACATTTTATATAGTGCGAAAAAATTCTCAGATACCGAACATAGCATTTATACACAGGAAAACTTTCTGTGAAGGGGCCCTTGTGATAGGATACTTGACACCATGTGGTTTTTATTCACCAATATAACACCTCATTTTGATGAATTTTAAAGAAAGGTTTCATGGAGAGATGTAAAGGCACATCAGGAGAGTAGTGTTATTGGTAGCATTTGGGTCTTCAAAAATCAAGATATGCCAATATTTTTTATCAAAGGCATTTATTTATTATATAATTTTATACCTTCTGTCTACCTTGCCAGGTACCCTCACTCTCCTTCTCCTGCCCCAACTTTTAAATACATTTGTTTTATTTGGACAATTTGGGAGATAAACATTTTGAATGATCCTTTTCCCTGGAATATCTGTAAAATAACTGTCTATATAGAGGACTGCATCCTTGTTAACGACTGTGCAGAGGACAAACTATAGGTTGAAAATGACAATTACAAGAAGAGTCTGCTGGGGAAGGCAGCCTGTCCAACAGACATCACTAATCCCATGAGCTGGCCTCCTTAAAAATGAATGAATCTTTCAAAGGTGAGCTGTCTGGAATTACTTTGTGTTTACTGTAGGGTACCCATATTGGTGTCAGCAGCTGCTGTGAAGGAGCTTTTACATAGTACTTTGTTTTCTACAGTCCTGCTGTGCACTTCTACCCTTCAGGAAATGAGCATTATTAGAAGAGGCATACTCCCATTTGCTGGGGCAGTGGCCCTTATTTTTCTACATACTTGAAGTGTTGAAAGGTAAAAAAAAGAAAAACAATAAGAAAAGAAGAGTTGTAACCTTAGAATTTGAGTGCTTGGTTGATACATGCTGGGAAGAGAGGCTTTTTAGGTTGATGGTGTTGCTGCTCACGTTTGATATTCCCTGCAGGTAAGATAGCACCAATTAGGCTGCTGGCATAGGTCAGTGGCATGCTGTTCTGTGTCCCCTGCATCCATCCCAAGCACATTAGTCTACAGCTATTGCCATACACTTGGGGAAATTATGAGCCATCTGTTCTAATTTAGACAAGATGTATCCAGGAGGGAACCAAGAAGGTATTTAAGGTGAAGAAAAGTATTTTAAGGAGCATGCAAAGCTATCCATTCTGAGCTGTAGGCATAGTCAAGAAAACAGCAGTCTAGAGTCATAGCACAACTGTTGCTGATCAAGATGGTGATGACCAGCAGCACTGCCATCCTCCACTATGGTAAGTTATCAGCAGTGATCTGGCTACAGCGGTCTGGATTTTATTGTTTTCAGAGGCGTTTTTTAATTCTTTCCACCTGGGATGCAGTAAGACATGAAAAAAATGCAGCTTAAGGCCTTAACACTACCATAAAAGTAAAGAAGCACATTCTAAAGCATCGGCCATACAGTTTTTACGAGAGTAATTTGCTTCTCCTTTTAGTGGAACTGCCTTTCTTTGCTGCTGAGAAGTCAGCAATTATACTGTGCTTTGGAGCTGCGCCAGCAATTCTGCATAGTGTGGATATTCAAGAGCAGTCAGAGCAGATTTTAGACAATGCCCAGCAAGAACTAAACTCCTGTGCTGCTCTTGGTTTTGTAGGGAAACTTCTAAATTAACATATGGATTCTACTCTTGCACTGAGCTAGGCAAAAATTACATAGGAATTTTTAAAAAGTAGTGTCAAGAAAATATATTATGAATCTGTTGAATTCTGTCTGCCATGTTTTCATCCTATTATGTCTAGATATGTTCAACATCACAAACCCAGCAGGAGCTGGTTTCTGCAAGAACTTGTATCCCTCAGTCAGATGCTCTAAAGCAGAACTTCATTGTAATTGATGAAAATATGCTGCAGTTTTCTGCTTTTACAGCGTTAGCTCTTGCAATAAACTCTTGATCTTGCAGAGGACTGGAGAAAGAATTAGCTCTTGAACTCTTGATCTTGTAGATGAGTGGAGAAAGAATGTTTCTCTCCACTGACAGTTGCTGCTATGGGTTTTCTCTGTGAACAGAGCTGCTGTTGCTGTACCTCTATGGACTGTGGTTTTGCTGATAGTACATATCCTGAGACCTAGCTGGCAAGCTTGTGATTTTATAGCCAAGGTCAGTTCCCACAAAATTGAAATCACGTTTCCTCTTCATTCTTTGATCAGCCTATTTTTGCTTATCTGGTGCTGAAACTAAATAAAGATGATAATGTCTTAGTTATACTCACTGACCATCTGTGCATGGTTTGAGTACTGTAGCGAATTTTAAATTTAGTGTATTTGCAAATGTTCATGGTCCCACGCATCTAGGTGCCCCATTGAACATAAGCCTGCTTCAGACATTGTGGCTTGATTTAGGTTTTCATACATTCATTTTAGATACTACAAATCTTCTACTTAAAGGCTGCAGAAAAGTTGAACACCTGGTAATCCTTCTGTGATGTTTAAGCTTTATTTCAGTCATTCTGGTAGCTGAAATTCTGTTTTGTCTTCAGCAGAGACTGTACAGTTGGTGCTGTTTTGCAATGAAATGAAAATATTTCATTGGTTTTGCAACTTAATGCTTTTGAAACTGCATAGCAGCCAGCTGGAGGAGGGAAGACACTGTGGAAAAGCAGTTGGTGGACACCCGAAAATCTTTAGACTGGAGAAGTGTGTTAAGCATTATTTTGAAATTGTGTACTCCTTGGCAAAGTTATTCCTGGACAGGTGTAAAATATGTAGATTTATTGCTATGCAAAGAGTTGCAGTATGTTGAGATAGGTTTTTCTGTGCTCTATATGAATAATCTACTTGTAAACAACCTTGTCTGTCTTGGCACAATATACTAATGCAGTTCTTTGGGCTTCTGGTTTTGCCCTTTACCACTTTAACAAAAAAAAGTTTTGAATTCTGTGGACTATTCAGAGGCTTTATTTGTGCTAATAGCATGTTTTAATAACTGTACCAAAACGAGTGTAGTTATATTTAAGTTAATATACGGCAGTTGAGTCTAATAAAAACATTGGTTGGGGTGAAATGAAAAAAAAAGTAATTTGGGTTGTGCTTTACAGGTTGAGCTAGGCAGCGTTTACTTTGACTTCCCTTAAATAGCTTAAAATGATCAAAGCATGTCAAGGAGTTGTAAGATTGTTTAAAATACATTAATAAAATTAGTGTCATTGAGATTCATATGCAGTTGTTTAATGGAAACAAAATAATCCACTGTCTTTTAGTGTATCTTTTAGCATGAGTTATTTATGCTATGTATTGGAGTTAGAAATGGGAAAAGTGCATGTGGAATATTGATTTTAAATCACAAAAACATTCATCAGAGCAAATAGCAGAATTTTACTTAAAAGGGGCTTTGAAGTATCACAAGACCATTTTATACTTCTTATGTCAGCCCTTCAGAAAAATGTTATGGCACTGGTACTCTGGTGAGGTTAAATTTGAATTTTTATTATAAGTCTTTCTTACTAGTATTAAATAACTTGCCCTTTTCAAATGGTGACACACTGAAAGTTCAAGAAGGAGTTATGTTTTGTAGGATAAGGTATTTTAAAACTTCTAAATTGTTTTTGTAGTAGATTTCTAGCTAACTTCTTTTTGACCTGACTCTGGAATTGCACAGTTTTTCCATGCAAAATATGCCTTGCTCTGAACAGAGATAGAATACTGTTAATAATAATCGTGTGCTTGTATATAAAACTATTGTATCTATTCATATTAATTTATAGAAAGGTGCAGAATTGTATATTAATATGGCTAATGCACATATAATTGATATGTATTATATTAAAGTATATGTACTGTACACTATATATCTGGTGGACTTTATTATAAGGATCATATATCAGTAACTTTCTTATAAGAATGCTTTGCAGGAGAGAGATTTTTAAGACTCCTTTAAAGTACAGAAACTGAGTTAAATGAAATCCTGTCTTTCTAGTGATAAAATATATAAAAGGTTTAAAGCTTAGAGATGGAACTTCTGTTGTTGACCATTGTAGTCCATTGCAAAAAGTATAAACCAGCATGCTCTGTCTTGCTTCCCTACATATGCTGCTCTTCTCTTGATCATTTCCTTGCAAGGACGTGGGTGGGTTACATTTCTGTTCTTCCCTGGTTTTGTCTCTTATAAGAGATTTAATACCTGACAGTTTGGGATATCATGCAACTGGTAAAGATCCGAGCTCAAAAACCACACTTGACACTCCTAGGTGTTGAGAGTGAATGATGAACTGCATTAGAACATGACCACAGGTGTTTGTTTTAGGAGGAAGCAGTAATTCTGTAAAGCAAATTTTTTTATCAAAGGAATTTGCTGTAGGCTGTGGAAGTACCACACTTCCCAGTGTTCTATATTATTTAAATTTTGGCAAGAGTTTAGTAGCTAATGAGAATTGATTTTTATGTAATTTTTAGATCTCTGTAAGGATAATTATAAGTATAAATATCTTAACCTCCCGGTACATTAAGTATATAGTCACATCATCAGCCATAATTTACAATTGTTTTTAGATTAAATCAGTTTCACAAATAGCTGTTTCATTTAGCAGATTTGTCCTTTGGTTCAGTAAAGTCATCTGTCATTTCTATCAGAGCTGTAGCTTGTGGAAAGGGCAGCTTTAACAATATTCAATGAACTCTGAGAGTCAGGGCTGAGCTTCTGTCAGCTTTTGAATTGGATTCTCCAGCACGGGCTTGATTCGGCAAAGCGCTGAAGCTGTAGCTACTGTAGTAATCTCCTTCAAGTGTTTCATAGCATTTGAAGCCCCAAATGCAGAGCTCATTTACCTACACCATAACTAGTCAAGTCAAGTTAATCCAGTGCCTCAGCAACACTGAGCAGTGCTCTGAGTAAGAGCTTTTTCATTTTCCAGGTTTGACCTCTGTAGGCCACCTTGGGTTAAAGTATTTACAGAAGCAGCTTGCTAAATCAGAGGTGGTGATGGGGCTGCACTGTTCCTCTTCAAAAGCAGAGCTATTTTGTCTGTTGCTGAGAGTTCACTTGCATTTTGAAGTGAATCTCTTGCACGAGAGAGGGTGATTACTACTGATAAATTGCTTTTAGAACTTTTCTTTTGAAAGAAATCACAGATGCAATCTAGTCAGAAGTTTGGCCCAGTTTTTCATAATCTTGTGAGAATCCTTGTAATTTTTCCCTGGGTTTGAAATACAAAGAATTCTTTCAAACTTTATTCACTGACATACCATGAATATTACATTTTTTGTGAAGACTTAGAACATTGTTGGTGAGTTTCATGACCTTATGGATGATGGTGTTTGTTTGCTAGTTTTTGTATCCAGGAGTTATAAATAAAAGTATTTCAATATTGCTTTTAAGGACAGTTTTAAAATGTTACTCTGACTTATGTAGGTAATTCAGTGTGATCAATTGCATAGTAAGCAGTGGAGAAATACCATTCTCTGATGCATGGTGAGTCAAATGTAAAACATTATCTAAAAACATTGTGATCAATTATTTCTGCCAGAGAGGTAGCTGTCTTATTTTTAGTCTTATCTGAGTAGTTGTTTTCAAGTTTTGTCTCTGGTATCAGAACTAATTGGTTGAAATTCAGACAGCATTTGGTAGTTCTTTTTATTTTTTTTTAAGAATTCAAAATTTCCCCGGATTTCCCTTTATTATCAGCTAAACAGCTTTGAAAATACCACTTAATTTTTAAAAACATTTTATACATATTACTCTAAGAATTTTACTTTCCTAGTTACATTTCTTTGACTGGCTATGGGAATGTGACACTCCTATCATGTTCTAAATTTCTCATTCCAATGACCCATTCCTTAGAGAAAACATTGAAAAGGACAAGGAGGGAGGGAGATAGTTTCAGCCTGTCATCTTTATTTCTTGTTTTGAATGCTCCATTCTGACAGTTTAACACATCGTTCTTTTGCATCAGCATTCAGCACAATAGCCAAGTATCTCCCTCTTGAGTGGAGTTTTACTTCTTCCCTTTCTGTACTGCTTTAGTTCAGTTCTGAAATATTTGCCAGAAATATATTAAGCTTTTATTAGTGTTCATTATTCGTTTTTATGTCTTTCTAAAGACATAACAAAATTAACGTTATGTGAAGGTTCTAATTATATATTTTAATTTTAAGTGTGTTTGTTGTGTTTTCATGGGTGAGACTAATAGGTATCTCTTAGATGGAACGGGAGGAGTGGGTTTGAGGTTTTGCTTTAATCTGTAGAGGCAGCATCTCAGGTTTGGTTAACACTGGGAACAGCTCTGTGTTATTCTTACTAGGGATCAATTCCATTTATCACCAGTTTTTCTTCCTGCATCAAAACTTAAGATGTTCTGTGTTTTTTCACAGTTGTCCTGAACCCACAAAATTGAGTGCACTTAAGTAAAAGCACCAAATCTCTCAGTTTGGTTTACTCATTAGGGAGTGGGCTGTGAAGAACATTCTTACTTTGCTTATAGTAGTTGGTTTTGTTAGATAGAAATGTCATATCATTGAAAATATGCTAATATTCTCCAGCTAACCATCACTTGATTAGCCAGTATATATGTTACAGTATTCTATCAGCAACTTTTTTTTGTAGAGTAACTAATGTGCATTTTTCCTCACTACTCTGACTCTGATTTTCAGGAAAACATGAAAATTCCCCAAAACTAATTTATTTGTGGTCTTTCTTAAGAAAATTTGGTTAAAATAAGCCTAAGAGGGTTAATAGAAGTTCTGGGGAAAAGTGGGATAAAGAAAAGGGAGAAAAATTTAAAGAATGGAGTGACAGACAAAATGCTTAGAATTATTTTTGCTTTCCTGTTGGTGAGATCACTGACAGACAAAACTGGATGATGGAAGTGATTTACAGAGGTGGATTTATTGTCCTGTGAAAAATTTCACTCTGACATGTCCTTTTCTTAACTCACAGCATGTTCTTAGTTTGGACCGTTTTACTGAGTTTGGTTTACTACATCTTACTGTTTTAAAGCCTGGTTTCTAAAGCTGACTCACAATTCCCTCAAATGCCGTCAAGGCCAAAGTAGTAGTGAGGTTTTGCTTGTCACAAAATCGGTCCAAAGTAGACTCAGTCTTGTGCCCTGCAGTGACTTAGGGAATCTTTGTAGAATTTATGAGTTTTATTTGATGTTGAAGGTCATAATTTTTTCTTTTGTCAGACTGTGGAGAATGTCATAAATTTGGACTACA
>VXAU01000982.1:180639-194971 GCA_013399695.1 Formicarius rufipectus | reverse complement strand
CTTCTGTTCTAATGGCTAAGCCAATTGGTTTCTTTTTAGTGACCTGACTTGCTTTCAGATGTTGGCAACAAACATATGAATTCAAATATCTGAATATTATTTTAAATTATATTTTAACTTAATACAAAGTGGTTTAATGTAGCATTTAAAATTAAATACACATTTTTAAAGCAAAGTCCTATTCACTAAAAAAAAATTGATAGAAAATCAGTTGTTACCTGGAAGAAAAAAAGTCTTTATATTTTATTAATTCCATGACACTAAATGGATATAAAGAATTCATAATTTGTCAATACAGCAAATTGTATCATCATTGTTAGATCTCCACAAGAAAATATCTTTATAAATTAATGGAAAGGGATTGGATCTTTAAAATAAATTCATTTATTTGTTTTAGTAGATGGAATCTAATTAGAAACCTGTCAGGGGAAGGGTAAAATAGAAGTAAGTATACTTCCAGTATTTGAATAAGATACTGATTTTGTTCTTAGTGATGCTGCCTTTATATATTTTATATATTCATGGGGAAATATCTTTAGTTAAAATCTCTTTAAGACTGTGTAAGACCATCCTTGTCTCAGGAATGGTAAAGGATGTGACTGGTATATGTTTCTTTTGAGTAATTGCAGCTGGTGTCAAGTGTGGGTTAAAAGAATTTTAACATTATTATACTTGATATGAAACTCTTCAGTTCTCATAATATAAAATGTTGAACTTTACTTAGTTTATTGATGTTATAAATAGATAAAACATAGTATTGAAATAAAAGACTTTAAAATATGTTTTGCAGGGAGATATATTCTAGTTTTACTTACAAATGTTTGTAGGTGGTAAAATAATGCTTCTTTTACTGTTATCCAAATAATGTTCATAAGCTAGATGTTATCCTATCGTGCTTGAAGGTGGTCCCCAGGAAGGAAAAACAATGACTACCATTTAACAATAAAAATGTTTTTGTTTTTTTTTTTCATCATGTTCTATGCTTCTGTATTTATGTTTCTTTCTATGCTGATGAATGGGGAGGAGAAAAATGTGTCTCAGCCTACAAATTTAGTCCTTACCATGTTGAAAGTGCTTGGGTTTTGTCTCCTCCTTTCTGATAACTTCAAAGGGTCTGCAATATTTCTAAAACAGTCAGTGCTTAGTCGGACAATGCAGAACTTGCAAAATGAAAAGCAAACTCTCTCCAATTTAGATCATATATATTATTATTCTTTGAAATAACTTATTGTCATTATCGCAAGGCAAATAGCAGATCAAATCTATTCTCTTACATCTGAGGATTGTCTGAGAAACAGAGTCCTACAAAAGTAATGTTGCCAGACTTACTTCTTTCTAGTCATAATACCGAAGAATTAATGGCATTAAGAATTAACTAATTAAAATATGGAGGTGTAGTAAAGATGGGAATAGCATTAAAAATGATTGACCAAAAGCTCTATACTGAATTTTCAGTTTGTTATTTCAAAATCATCAGTCATCCATTAGTTGTACTTTCTGGAAAAATCTTAGTAGTGAATCAGTATCTGAGCTAGTCATCCTAATCATCCTTAAAAATATGTGGAGAGAAGTCAGAGCATGTTTAGGGTACAACTCATCTGACCTACTTAAAGATTTACTTAAAAGAGAGATAAGTTGGCCACTAGAAATACTTATCTGTTTCCATTCACTATAGATGTCATTGTAGACCTCTGTCTTGGTCAGATCTATCCTGACTCCTGAAACTAGGCTAAACTAAACTCCAGACACAAAAATTGCTTTATGACAAAAGCCGGAATGAAACTCTTTGATGATCCAATATAACGACATTATGTGCCTTAGTAATATCACTATCCATAGCTATAGTTTGTTATATGTTCGTATATATATATTCTTTATGACTACTGCATGTATATGGTTTGAAAGTTGGAACTGTATATCCATCTAAACAATTACATATTTTCTTCAATCTAATGATGGTCAGGCATGTTGTCTTTGTACCTGACATTGATAAATCCGAGCAATGCATATAATTGTCATTCTAACAGCCCCTTGTATCTTCTCTACCTAACAGTGCACCTTTCTCCATTGTATAGTATCTTTAAATACTGGTTTGTATTGTATGGTTGACAGGATTCTCAGTTTTTATTTTTGTTCTGTAACTATTCTAGTCTCCTTTTTTGGCCTGCTGAGTGCTTGAGATCCTTGAAGGAGGACTATTTCTTGCAGTCTGATGTACTAGCAAACCCCTTTAAAATCTTTGGCTTTCATCTTGAGCAGCATCTTCGACAATGAACCAGTGTAAGAAATCCTAGCTGTCTTGTATTTAGTAGGGAGGATGTACTAAAGCTTAATCCAAACTCCCGGTGGTGGGGTGATGATTTCAAGTCCTTTGAAAATCTTCCTTTCAAGTTCCAAAGGGTGAAGATAGTCCCAGTATGCAAAGATTTGTCCTGTGGAAGGCAGACAAGCTTCTTCTGTTTTATTTTACAAGCAAATGCATGAAATTAATCTGAACATCAGAGGAGGTTCAAGTCTATGTAGGATGATTATCAAGACTCTTATAAAGTTTCTGGCTTAATGGCACATTCAGAAAGTGCATCTGAGCAGTAGAACTTGCCAGTTCCCACAGCCCTCGTAAGATAAAAGTGTATTAGTCAAGACAGTATTAGTAGCCATTTAGTGGTCAGCAAGAACTACCCTTGTGAACTGAGCATAAAGTGCTGGAATTTTTATTTCTGAAATGAGAGCAGTTGTAATAGTTTAGAAAATAGTATTTTGTTCTCTGTTGTTTCTTCTGGTTAGATAGGGATAGTTTCCCCATATTGGTATGAAAATATCTCTGTTAAGTCTGGAAGGTATGGTGGTAGAGACTGAAAAACAGAGTAGTCCCTTCTCAGCAGAGAGGAATCAGTACTTATTTTGAGAGACAAGTATCTTTTCACTGGAGTAGGAGAACTAGAGGAGCATGTAATCTTCTGTTAAGAACATCTAAATAGTCTTATAATGTAAAACCAAGTAACCTCGTCAAATTACAGCTACACATCTGAAGGAGTTTTAGCTGTGGTGGTCAAGATCACTTAAGATGAGTTTTCTCAGTCCTGCTTGTTACTGAAGCTATCCTTGCTTACCTTGAAGGTTTATTGGACTGTTTCTTTCAAGAGTGCTTCCACATCTACAGCATTGGAAAAGTGCAAATATATTTTTTTTTATTACACTTCAGCTGGCAGCCTGTTAGTTACTGAGAACACAATTAATGTTAACCAAATAATGGATTTGTATTTTCAGTTGAAAAATGTATATTTCCAGTTAGCATTACTCAAACCTGTTTCAGAAATTAAAGCATTGCAACAGTGTAATTCACCTTATAATATATTGTGTGAAGAAAATCAGTATATAGGTTATCACAAACTGTTATAAGAAATGGATTGACTTTTCCAATCCCTTGCTCTCACTGTCTATATTTTTCCCAAAGCACTGTAAACGAATAGATTTCTTAAAGGTATGTGCTGCTGATGGACTGGAAGCTATTGATTTTTTTTTTCTTGACAGAACAAACTGTATTAAAAGGTTGCAGCAACAGCTTTTTCTTTAAAGATAAGTAAAAAACCGAGTTTTTCAGTTCTCCTAGGTATAAAGTATTCTGGGAATTGTTGCACTGTTGTTTGTATTCCTAATGTAGTAGGGTAGAGATTTCCAGATTATTTTTAAACTATTTAGCATAACGGCAACAGTCTAACTATGCAAAGTGGACTAAAGGACTAATTTCCACTACCTGTCAAAACATTCTTTGCCTCCATAAAGTCATGACAAAAATTCATGGCTCCATCTTTGGCAAAATCTAATTCAAGAAGGGGAATTTTATAAGGAATGTGGATGATAATCATAAAATTACAATTCTACTGAATTTCTACCTGCTGCTCAAAATAATCATACTGATCTTCTGATGAAATATGTACTGCTTTTTCAAATTACATCTGAGAAGACATGCATTTGAAGATCATGAGAGAGTAATGAATACATCTTAATTTATTATTTATTGCCCTTCACCAGCTACTTAAGGCATCATAGGAGACGTTTGCACATATATTTTATTATTAATTGATCAGTCATTATCTATGCATGAAGCAGTCGTAATAGGGATTTTTTTGTATGTAACATCAATATTTATTTTCATTTGTTTGTACAAATTACAGGTGTGTTAGAAGCTTTTGAGTTTTCAAAGCAGGGACTAAAACAAAATGGTTTTAGTGTAAGTTTCATGTGGAACATACCCTGTGCTTCACTGTTAACTTTTGTTACTGGATGCTGTAGCCTGGGTGACCGATTTTATTTTTTTTTATTTCTTTTGCAAGAAATGTCTAACTAGAAAAACACCATCTTTCTCAGCATGTGTCAGAAACACAGATATTATAATAGATACTTGTAATCTACTTTTTAATTGTCTGGTTTTGAGTTTACACAATAAAAAAATAAATAAATGGAGGAAAAAAAAGTCTGAAAAACCTAGTGAAATTCACTTAGGGAAGAATACATATTAACATATTGTTCCTAATTTCTATTTGTGTTTTGTTTCAAAGTTTAAACACCTGGTTTTATATTCTGAAATTGACATTTCTTTAATACAGTTTCTCATTTTCTTATTTTTACCTTATCTTCAGTCTTTTCTAGTTAATGCCTTAGTATTATTATTGGTTTAAGACTGCTGGCATTTTGTTTGACAACCAGGTAATCAATCAATCAATCAATCTTATCCATCTAACATTGAGTGGAAGATATTAGATTAATAAAGAAGGATTAAGACACTGAATAAAGACATCGCCTAAACACATCATGTTCTGTCTGTCATAGGTGACTCTTTCAATACCCTCTCTATGGCCAAGGTAGAAAGAACTGCCCTGCATGCCCACCTGAGGGAGTGCATGGAAAGAAACAAACAGCAAGACTTTTTAGGAGTTTGAGCACATAGAAGCAATTTCCAGTGAGCAGAAAGAGAAGATGTCTGCTTATGCATGTTAACCTGTGATATGTTTCCTACCTGAGAGCTACATCCTTTCTCCTCACAAATCCACTCTGGATAAAAGTAAATTCCCAACCCACTGCATTAAATCACCTATCTCAAGATCTGTGTCCTTCCAAGTGCCAGCCCACACCACAGACTTTCATAAGTGACCTTCCCCAACCCCCTTGTTTTCAGTGTTATTGTGTCTGCCCTCAGCCATGTATGTCAGAGCCCTCGGGTATCCCTGCTTGAAGCTTTTCCTCTTCCCAGCCAGAGGCTGCTATGGCATGTGTGCTACCTCCACCTCTTTGTGTGCAGCTGCTGGCACACTGTCAGACAACTGAATCTGCACTGTTTGATTGTTCTCCTTGTGCAAGGAAAGGGCCACTGTTTGGTCTGGCAGGAATTCCAGAAACCTGGATAAATACTCTGACTAAATAACAGATGCAGGCTAAATGCAGGCTGCATTGATGCAATATTTTCATAGATAAAAGCCTGAAAGTGCAAGAATGATAAATTTGAACCTTAAGCCAAGCTCTTTTTTCTCCGTTTTAAATAATTCAATAAACAGGAAACTTAATAAAAAATCTTTTTAGAAAAGCAAATGAGTTCTGCAGAATAAAGCTTAGTGTTGTTCAGCTAGCCTTGCCTCAAAAATGACAGAACCCCATAAAGTCTGCTAGTGGGACATGACCAAATTTGCCTATTAATGCATAGTTGCATGAGGAATAATACCAGCCAGATTGCCAAAGTGAATAGATGTTATATCGTTGGGACATGACCAGGATCACTAGAAAGGGAATTTTTACTCTAGATCCTTTATAACGATCATACAAAAATAGAAATGCCAACAGAAAAGGAGGTCATGAGTAGATACAGAGCAGCTTGGACTCTTAATTTTTTTTTGGTGTGATTTTTCTTACTGTTGTGCCTTATCCTCTAAGGACATTTCTATTGCGTCTCCATTCTTGTTTACTCCTCTCATTGTATTTTTTAAATCAGATCCTTATTACTCTTTTGTTCTATCCCCCTATTTAGTTTCTCATGTCAGTTTAATTGTGCTACTTCTTATCCATGAAAACTATTAGACTGGTGTTGCTAAGAAGAGTTTTTCCACTCTCTTTTTGTAGCTTAGAGTTTAGGAGTTGATTAGTTTACTTTTCTACCTATGGAAGAAGCTGTAATATCCCTGCCTAGTTGGAATGAAAGCCTTTTCAGCTTGTAATATACTGTTTCTGAAAGTTTATAGAAAACTACAAAGGGATATATAAAAGGCAGCTATTAAAGTTATCACCTATGCCTTAAGATAACTGTACAAAAAACAATTCATAAGTTTCCCAGTGCACATGCAGACTGAAAGGTGGCAGCAACTCCTATATCAAGATTACCCCAAACCTTCCATTGCCAAATGTTTCTGTATTGTTTGCAGCAGAAAATTGGCAAAGATTTGGGATGACTTTCCAATAATTTTTCAGCCAAATTGTAAGCATTTAAAAAAATAATTTTCATACATTTTACTTTTGAAAAATTCCAGCTCATTTTTACTTTGTAGGGAGGTTTAATGAGATGAAAAAGGTTAAAAGATTATAGGAAAATACACACAATTTTTCCATTTTTTAAAAAAGTAAACAAATAGTAAAAGCAGAGTATTTTGTACTGTCAGTTTGTATAATGACAAAATTGTATATATTTGCCTGACATATAAAATGTCTTATTATTAAGTTAATAAACAGGGGCAGTGCAGGTTGTCTTTTTTCAGCATATGGAAGCAGTGCAAGAGCTATTTAGGTAACTCAGTAGGTTAAACCAATTACAATACACATCATAAATCTCAAGCAAACAAGATATTTTAGGGAAACAGTGTGACGGATGAGGTCACCAGATATACAATATGTCATTTAGTTAACTTAAACGCATATTTTTTCCATAATGTAGTAGATGAACTCATTAGTTACAATGAAAAACAGTAAGAAGGAGGCACCTGGGTTCCAACTGCCTGTTTCTGACAAGGTTAAGATCACCATATCTAGTAATGTTGCTGCTTTGTCTACTGACATGGCCTTGTGCTGTAGAAAAGTGATGAGGTTTACTGAAAATTTAGAGGCTTACTGTCACAGTGTTGTAACATATACAGATGCAATCAGTTGTGTTTTTGCTTGTGTTCATGTTTATAATTTTGATAAGTTGCCTTAAATATCTGGGATTTTTATAAAAGCACACTCATGTCTGATTTAAGAATTTTCTAAATCACTTTATGACACAATTCATTCCTGAATTCTGAAGGCAACAGAAATGCTGGGATATGGTATAAAAGAATATAGAGCAGAACTTAGGGATATACAGTGTTGTAACTAAAATTGTTTGGTTTTCGTGACCCATGCTAAGAAGTTTATCACTTGCCTGAAATAATACTAGGAATAAAAATGGTAATGAAGAAGGTCTTGTAATACATCTATTCAGCCATATTTATTTCACATATCCTAATTTGATATATTCTTATTTGAAAGCCAATTATTAAGAAGCTTTATCTGTTCTGAGTTTATTTTCCTTTGATTCATAAAAAGTAAATTGGGCATATTAAACCCTTATTAAACCCTCATTTAGTTTGCATGATGTTTTAAAAATGTGATTTTATACATTGAACTTAGGTACTTTTTAGAGATTGTTATTTGCAGTGATACATTGACTTAGTGTAGCATATTCATCTCATGGAGACACGATATGAAAAGTAAAGATACAAATCTGATTTATGTGGAAATCAACCTTTTGCATTTTTTCCCAAATCATTTTAGTTAGTATTATGTATTTTAAAGTATGCTATATTTAAACTCTATATCCAGAAATTTAATTTTACTTCTATTTTAACTTCAAATGATGCAGATATCTAGGCATTTTACTCGTTTGGGAACAAAGGATTACAAGGCACCTACTAAGTAATTAAGTACAGTCCTATTTATAGCATCTCAAAATTTGTTCTATTTTTTGAACCTTTTACTCTGACTGGAAAGCAATTCTATAATCTTAATTATATATTGGTGACTGCCACTTGCTAAACTTAAATTTATTCCTGGTGAGTTTTCATTCAACTCTTCTCCATCCAACTCTTCTATTTAGCTTAAATTCCATTTTTTTCAAGTTTTGATCCTGAAAATATATGTGGGAGCTGATGCATAACCTCTCAATATTAGTTTGGCCAGACCATGTCAGCCAACCTCTTTTTCTGCAATAGTAGGTTGCTGTGTATCTCCACAGTGGCACTTCCATCTTTCTTAAATATAGCAGCATGCACAATACTCCATAATGAATCATACCAAAGCCTTCTCTAATGCCATTGATACTTAACTGTTTCAGGAACTAATTATTCAGAGAACTCTGGAGCCACATTTGCCTTTTCCATGACAGTATTATATTGATAACTGAATAGTTACCCAGTGAATGATGTATCCAAGTTCTTCTCTTCAGTCCTTATCAGAAGATGAATTCCAGTTATAATGGGAATCTCTGTGTTCTTCACTAGCTGCATAGCTTCTCACTTCTCATTATGGCAGTTCTGCCATAATGCCTTCTTATAATCATCCTTCCATGACCATCAGTTGTATCTTGTAACTTTCTCATCACCAAATTTCAGCTGAATGTTTTTACCTGAAATCTTTATTAAAATTTTAAACAAGTTAGATCCTGTGTTGCCATCTCCACTTACCTGTTTAGCAAAAGTGCCTGCTACTACACCAGTAATACGATGGACTGTTTCTTTAAAAAATGTCTCGGAGTCAGTTCATTGCCATGGTTTTAATGTGTTAAATTCTTTCTTCTGATTTAGTTAAGATATTTATATCTCCATAACTGTATTTCTATTATATATCCTGTCTTCATTTTTCAGCGTTGTTGACTTTAATGAAAATTGAGGTTAGATGTAACCTAACTTCACCATGTAGTGGACCATAGGTTTGTGGGTTTTTTTCAGTGCCCTCTTTTCATTTACATAATAATGGAGCCTTATGCCATTTTATTTACCATACATTTCATGGGCAACAACCTACTTGACTGGCAGTCCAGTCCTAATCTTCCCTTCCGTTGAGAAGTGTTGTCCTTGTATGGACAACATGTATGGGAGTTTATATAGACAAGCAGAAAATTCATTAGGATCATTCTGTGGATCAGATGTTCTTCTGTGCCAAATATAGGCAGTACTAAGTAGATATGGATCTTTTTACTTCCTGACCTGGCAGATGCTAAATGCATTTGATGCAGCTCATAAATCCAGTTTCTACTTCCTGCTTCACAAAGAAGAGCTCATATCTATTTGATAAGATGTGCTTAAGGGACTCTGGAGACAAAGGAGGAGGAAGTGGCTTCAGTGTTTATGACTGTTAAAAGAAGAAAACAATACTTATAATGGGTGATTCTGCTTTGTCTTTTTAAAAGCCTCTTCTGTTCTATCTGTATCTGTTTGTTAATACTTTGTACACATGCAGATGTGTACATGACCATTAGTTCAAAGACATAAGTAATCTCATATAGATTTTTTATGTGCACATGCATCCATCCGAACTTATGCCCATATACTAAATAAATATTTTACATCTGACTGTACCAAACAATTAGTAATAAGTTATGAGGTTGTTATTACAGTTGCGTTGCTGAAGCACATTTTGTTTGTATCAGGCAGAGCTTCATCCAAATATATTATAAAATATTTCCCATAATATCCACACCACTATATAAGCTACATTAAAAAAAAGTCGTTTATTTCATACATAAGCCAGCTAAATTTTATAATCAAGACAAGTAATCCAATGAAAATAATATAGCTTGAAAATAAACTAAACAATCATTTTGAGTGCAAGCATTTTGTCATTAAAAGTAGCCACAGTTTGTTTTGCTCTAAAATGAGTAACCAAAAATATGAATATGGAAGTTACTCACAGCTGTAGCTAACTTTTGTCTAAACATAGCAAATTATTCTTTTTTAATGAAGTTGTCATGTCTGTTTCACTGAAGTAATTAATAGAGTATACTCTTCTCGGCTACAAGATGTTGTAGAGTTCATTTCAATCTGGAAATGTTCCAAACTCAACAGATTTCACTTGCCTATGTCCATAAAGCTGTATTTATTTTGTTCTTGAATATTTCCTGAGTTACAGAGTTTTACCTTTTTGTGGGGAAAGGGTGTTATCTATCAAAAATCAATAGTAATACTTATTTTTTCATTCATGTATAAATGTATCTGTATTCAATGTAATGATATGTGTGTAAAAATGTGTATAACATACTTTAAAACACAAAGCAAATAAAATGTCCTAAATTCTTTTGAATACAAGCTTAGTATTTGCCGACAGTAATACAAAGACTAAATTTTACAGTAATTTGAAAGCATAAGTGATTGCAATTTTCTCTTCTAGTAGTCTCACAGGTCATACAGTTACACAGTTATTAGGTTATAATTTTTAATGTTGCTTTTGCTGGCTGTATTTTGCTGTTTGATTACTGTGTGAGTAGTGGGCTGTAATTTCTAAATGTCACTGAGTTTGCATAATGTGATTTTGGGCTCCCTCTTCCAAGTCTGTATATATGCCAAACAGCTGTTGAAAGTAAAATGTTTTGTATGTAGAATGGATTTTTATGGTTTAAACTACTAGGCTTTGGGGGTCTTCTAATACATTTCTGTCTTGTAAAACCTTATGATCATATTTTTGCGGGGAGGGGAAATCAGAGTAAATCATAAATATTGTTCATAATCTCTATTTTGCTGCAGAGACACCAACTGTATTTCCAGAAAATATTAAAGACAAAGAAACACCGACACCAGTTGAAGATATTCAGCTGGAAAGCTCTATTCCTCATACAGATTCTGGAATTGGAGATGAACAGGTGCCCAGTATTTTGAATGGGACAGACTTGGAGACCAGCACAGGCCCTGATGCTATGAGTGAGCTGTTGTCTACTTTGTCTTCAGAAGTGAAGAAATCTCAGGAGAGCTTAACAGAAAGCCCCAGTGAAATTCTGAAACCTGCATCTTCAATATCCAGTATCAGCCAAAGTAAAGGCATCAATGTCAAAGAAATCCTGAAAAGTCTTGTGGCAGCCCCTGTTGAAATTGCAGAATGTGGCCCAGATCCGATCCCTTACCCAGATCCTGCACTGAAGAGAGAAGCTCAGGCTATTCTTCCCATGCAGTTTCACTCATTTGACAGGTATATGGTTGGATTAATTGTTTGATATTGATGTAATTCAGAAGTTTGAAGATTTACTTTTTTTTTGGAAAGGTTATTCTTCGATTGGTTTGTGTTAGACTATGTTAAAAACAGCTGCATTACTACTTTTCCAAAAAACAAACCATATAGTATAGACAAAAGTAATTAACCTTTTTTTTCTCTGTTAGCAGTAAATAAAACTCTATGAAGTATTTGGAAAACAAGCTTGTTGCCAAGAAATACTTTTGCAATAAAATCTTTTTTTTTCTTTAAAACAGCATTTTAGTGAGGAGGAGGAAGAGGGATAATATCTGATGATATAGAACAGACTGTGCAGAAATTCAGTTGAATATTCTTTCAAAGGCTTAAATCTTAATTGGATCCATCATTGCACTGTTTTCTGGTACTGAAATGCTTTGACCATGGCAAATTGTTTGCATGGTCATGGTAGAAAACAGTTTCCTTTTAGTCTTTAAGCAGCAAGTATGCTCAGAAGTTAGTGCTTAAAACTAAACTGCTGTACATTTCCACAAAGAGCCTTTCTTTTTCTTTTTAGGCTGCACCTTCCTGGCTTCTAATGAATATACTTTTATTTAAATGTCCAGTCTTTCTCAGTTATCTTGAATATAGAAATTGTGACGAGTTGTGCAATTGACCTCATCGATTGTGGGTTCAGATGTAACTCTTACGAGTGTTGACATGGTTGTATTTTCCAGTATGACAAGATCCCTGCAGTTTCTTCATTAAAATGATTTTAAAAGGAAAAACTGGAATCAAGACTTAAAGACATGGTAAAAAATGTCATGAAAATTTAAGGGATGTTTTAAAGTATATTAGTTCATCAGACAGGTAAAGAATTAAAACTCTGGAGAAAATAAAAAATTAAGCAAGAAAACAGTTATGTTGTGATTTATGATAAAAAACTGTCTGCATTTACTTAAAACCTGCAAAAATGCCATAACTGTCTTCATTTAAGTCTGAAGAAAAACAGGATGCAATGTTTTCATATAATAATATGAAATTAATTTCAGCATAATATAAACAGTAAACTGCAAGAAAATACATGAGAATTTTAGAATAAAAGTGAAGAAGCACTTTTCCATTATAAATTCCATAGAAAAACTGATGCCTTTTTATCTGTATATATAGATAAGTATTGATGGTACTTTTCTGAAATAATTCAATAAACAGATAGTGTCTTTGCAAAAAAACATTATTGTATCAAGACAGAAAAAGATAAATATACTTTAGAAGCAGTGAATATATCCCTTTCTAATAATATTGTTGGTCTTAAGACCATTCTAGAGAAAGCTCATTTAGCAGCTGTTTAATTTTTTTCTTTATCAATCTGCATGTTTTGATTTTAGACTGATATCAGTTTGAAGTGAAAAATATTTTTTTTTCCTATACAACTAGGAATTTTTCCTTACCTTCTGTAAGGAACCATCATATTCCAGAATGCATTATTGTGCATTAAGCAGTATAAAAATTCATACTACAGGTAGGAATAACACCTTAACTGTAGTCACCAAAAAGGTAACTTTAGTTGAACCTGTTCGATTAAGTTACTACCTTGGCTGATAAGAAAAATATTTCATTCAGAGGGCTGTTGTTGATTCACAAAAGGCTAGATTCCTAAATTAAAACTTAACATATCAGTGTGTAAGATGTTTTTGTCATTGTTAGAGGGAATTTGACATCAAGGTGATTGAAGATAGAAGTTTTATTGTGCATTTCTAAGTTATAGCTCTATAAGAAAGCATTAAAAAGTGCAGTAGGTTGTCCATAACCTGTATTTAATGTGAGCACCCCCATTTGATTTTTTTTGCAACAGTATGACTGCTTGTATATTTTGACCATCATTAGTAGCAGTTGCTAATACAGAATTATGAAGTTATTTAAGAGGTGCTTCATGTCTAGAGCTTGTGGATTTTGATAGGCATTTCATACTTAATAAGTTCACTTAGGAACTAGTGAGATTAGTGGGTTTTTCCCCCATCCTGTTACCCTGATGACCAAATTGTGATTTCATGATTTCCTGTACAAAGTATACAGTTGTGTTTTTATGTTGGTAGGACACATTGTACATTGGAATTATTTATGTCTTGGGGGGAAAAAAAAAAAAAAGAAGAAAAAAGTCGTAGTGAGTGAAGTTTAGGCAAAAGAAGTCACATTTATGTCACGTTTGGTGGAGTTATTTTTTTCTTTTAAATAGATGATCCTGCTATCTGATGTTGGTGAAGGAGGTAGATTATGATTTTTAATATAAACAACAACTATGAAGGAAAAAATTGGCAAGTTCAGGCAGGTGCAGCAGATCAGGAAGCATTGCATTCTTTTCTCCAGCTAAGCGAATGTTATTGAACGTGGGACATCTTGACAAAAATACTACTGTTCTTGGCCACAGGACCCCAACTGTCTGGTTGCACCTCATAGAGGCATTACTGAATGATGCCCACTCTTCAAGCGAATACTCCTCCAGCCAGTTTGTTCATATTGTCAAAGTACTTTACCACTGTGGCATATTTGGAGGCAAATATGTGTGGTGATGATGTCACTTTTCTACATTACGAAGATGAAGCAAATTCATATCCTGACACTATAACTTCATGAGGCATGAAGAAAAAGTTAGGAGGGGGGAACCTTTAATAATCTATTAATATAATATTAAAGTGTTAATTGAGAAAGCAACATGAATTTTGCCTGTGATTTTTGAACATTTTGTGTTGCCTATAGTATCCCAATTACCATTGAAAAACTGAAAAAAAATTACGGTATGATTGTTTTCCTATACTTGCTCATGTAAGTATAATTCTGTGATATAACATAACAAGTAAATAAGATAACCTGCATATTTTTAAAAAGCTAACACTATGCTTGTGGACTGTATTTCTGTAGGATCTTCTGTTGCTGTAGTTTATGCAGCTTTTGGTACTTCACTGAGCAATGTGGCTATTGGTCATCTTTATTGTCCCTGGGGAGAATCATGGGCAGTGGAGTGTATTGTTTTGTCAGGTTCTATTTGTTTCAGGTTTTATAAAATAAACACAGTGATTCCATATTTATAAGCAAATCTAGGTTAGAGAAATGCATTT
The DNA here is from genome assembly GCA_013399695.1 of Formicarius rufipectus. Classification (NCBI taxonomy): domain Eukaryota; kingdom Metazoa; phylum Chordata; class Aves; order Passeriformes; family Formicariidae; genus Formicarius; species Formicarius rufipectus. Next base: position 180,701 of record VXAU01000982.1, on the reverse strand, counting down.
TTCACCTTAACCTAAAGATAGTCTTTTTTTTCCCTTTTGTTGTTTTTTTTTTTTTTTTTTTT
>VXAU01000982.1:134174-171164 GCA_013399695.1 Formicarius rufipectus | reverse complement strand
TGTATTGTCTATGTATATATTAATATAAATATATAAATAATACAAATACACACAGAGAGACACATATCTATACTCGAACTTAATCTTTTTAAGCTGTCCTTTTCCTGGTTAAGTTACTGTGATTCCTAGGCTGTGAAAGATAGCCTACCTTATATTTTTGTATTTCTTTCTCACTGTATTTGGGTACATTAAGAATTTATATTTAATCCAAGTCAGAATACCTAGTGTAAACCCCAATCAACCTCCCAGTCCCATTATTAAAATAACAGCCTAAAACAGTTCCTAATATATATCCTTAACTCCAAGGTCAGCAAGTCCAGCAAATCCTGCTGCATTTTGATACTCTTTTGAATGTAAATATTCTTAAAGGAGCTAGTCAAAATGCTAGTCTTTGCTTATTTTGTCAGTAGCAATTATCTAAAGGGAAATTAAAAAAAAAAAGATAATCATCCCTGCTGCCAGAAGATATTTCACTATTTACCAGCATTTGACCTCTACTTCACTACTGGCTGACTGCTTAAGCAGTTAAGAAATCATAAGTGCTCTCTGCAGGAAACTGAAAAACAATACATACTTGAGTAAAGCAAAAGTCAGTGATGTATCCGCTACCAAAACTGACAAGCAATAAGGGGTTAACAATTATAATCATTTTAAATTGCCAGAATAATGTAGTTGATCTCTAAACTGGGGTTCTCCACCCCTCATTGCCAACTTGGGTAAATCTTTTTGCCTGTCAGCCTCATCTCTAGTAGCACTGATGTCCCCCAGGCTTTGAACTCCAAGTACAAGACTGTTTGTTGCTACCTCTCTTGCAGTGATGTGTTGCAGAAGGACCGTGCAGCAGAACACAGACAGCATTCATCACAGCACTCTCACTGTTCATGGCCACTCTGAGCTTTTGCTGGTTTGCTTCAGAGAGGCTGAACTCTCAGTACCGTTTCAGCAAACATGATAGATTGGCATTTAGAGTCTAAGTTTAGCCCATAGCTCTGACCCAGATCACTTAAAGTATAAATCTGTGCATCTTTTTTTCTGGGCAGCTGTTCACAACCCATTGAAATGATACCCCCACTGCCTTCTCTACTTTTAAGATCTTACAATTCTCCTTGATGCAAGGAAGGAAACAGAAAAACTGTAATTAGAGTCTTAATACACCTCAGACGCTAGTTTCCCCCATTATTTCCTGAAGAGATATAAATTTTCTGTCTTCTCTGTCATTTTTTAATTTGTATTTTATTTTCTGCCTGTAATTGCAGCTGGGCAGCCAAGTGTGTATATACAAATATTTGAAAAGAAAAAATTAAAATTTTATTATTCACTCAAGCTTATCTTAAGTATACCTTTATTTTAGAAAGATCTTGCTTTACAGGATGATGTAAAAATGTTTTCAACTTTGGAATGTAAGTTGGGAATAATGAAAATGAGGTAAGGTTTTATTTTGGCTGATTTTCAATATCTTTTTAAGTATATTATTTTTATACTAGCTAAATAAGGTATTAATTGACATGATAATTATATGGAATGGTTTTCATTATTTTATAATAAATCATATTATTTCCTTACTTAAAAGTAGAATAATAATACAAGGACTATATTAAAAGCCTGGAAAAGTTTTGTTTCTTAAGACTGTATTAAGATCTGTGTTTTTTGGGGGACAGGTGCAGTAGACTCAGGATCTTCTTCTTCCTCTTCGTCATCCAGCTTCGTGAATGGTGCTACCAGCAAAAATCTCCCAGCTGTACAAACTGTTGCTCCAATGCCAGAGGATTCAGCTGAAAATATGAGGTACACAAGTTCTATCTTTTAATATTAATTATAATTTCTCCTCCAAACATAGTGTAAAAAGAACAAAAATTAGCTCATTTAATAACTTTTTTGTACCAGGAATGTATATACTAAAATAACAATTCACTGAAAAATCTGACTTGTTCTTCTGAAGAGTCTAACTTGTTCAAATTATGCCACATGCTAAGGTGTCACTAAAAGTGGACTGGCTTTTTAGTTTGTACAATGATGATTGTTGAAAGAGACCCATGCCCTGGGGTTGATAATTCCTCTCTTACACTGACTGGCGGCCAGGAAAATGCCCTCTGAAATTCCTATTAAATGTCTTGAATAATAGGTTATTATTGTGTAAAAGTATTCAGTTTTGCTGCAACATACTGTGAAGACAAATTTTTGACCTTTTCAAGGGGCATATATGTCTGCCCTGAAAAGCTGACACAGAATGTATACTAAGGAATGGCCAAGTGTCCCTTAGTTGTCTGGCACTGCAAGGTATGGTTTTAAGAATTTTGGAGTGGAGACAGCAAGCTAGGTGTTCATGAGCTAACAAACTTAGAAGATTGTGAATAACTATTTCACTCCCTAATGAACTAGAAAGGAAATAGACCTAAATCAAGGACCCTATGTAACCCTTAAATAAAGTATCAGTGCTTCAGTGATTTAACACCCAGTGAAAAAAATGCTCCTTTTTTTTGCTGGTCCTGTCTGAAGGGTCAGGTGAGGGTGCAGGTGGAACCACATCAGTGGGTGCAGGCACAGGCTGAAGACAGAAGGCATGTTGGCTCCACACCAAAAGGATGCAAATAATCAAGGAGAGAATGACCATTTGTATGATGTTATTTATTGCTTGACAGTTTTATGAGGCAAGTTAATAAAATTGTGATGTAATTAAACCACTTCTTCTTGTCTTCATATGCTAGGACAGTGCTTCGCTAAGGGTGAATACATATTAAAATTAAATTGGTAAAATTAAATAGGTATGTTAAAATTCAATTGGATCATTAATTTCTTTTTCAGTTATTTTAAACACTGAAATATTCTTGTTTTATCACAAACATTTTTAAGTTTTTGTCCTGGAATAAAAGAAAAAAAAATAGTTGAAAAATCTGGAATTCAAATTTTGAATTCAGGATTTGAACACAGAAGTAGTTGTACTCTAAGTAGTAACTTAAATTTTTGACTGATATGTAGATAGCCTAAAACCTAATCAACACAAGGAATGTCTTTTTCTGCTTATTTTCCTTTCCTCTGACCAGCCCCAGTCCCTCTGCCTAAGAAACAACTTAGCCTTTATTTTTATTATATATAGGGTTGTTTTTTTGTTTTGGCTATTTTTGTTGTGTCATATAAGTTCATTGTGCTTTAGCTTTTATGAGATTAAAAGCCAAACTTGTTTGTGGGGATAGAGAGCATGAAGTCTGCCTGAAGTCTCCCTTGCAGCAACTGCATAGGAAAAGAGCTGGTTATGGCTGTAGACTGAGTAAAGTGAGGAGAAGAATGATGTTGGACTTTTAGACATTTCATAGTCTTGATTTGGAGGCAGGGGTTTGGCTTGGAATGAGTTTGGGAAGGTACATACTTGGGACTGGAACAGTGTATGCCCTCAGCTCTCTTTGCACTTGCTTGTGACCAATTCAAGCAGTAGGTAATAAGAACTGTCCATAGGAGTCTTTTTGATCACAGTTTTAAAAGTGTTGCTTTTAATCTGATGTTGCTACTGTGGTCTTTCCGTCTTTCCTGTCACAATNGTGTTGTCTTTAATCTGCAAATTAAATAGTCTTGAATTTGGAAGCTATTAAGAGTTTCTTTGCCTTGAATGTCCAGAAATGGAGAAGGAAAACAAAAATATTATTTCTTTACAAAAATCTCTTAAAATCTCTTAGTTCATTCATGAAAAATAGTTACATTAATCTCCATAGGTATAATAAATGTTAGAAATTATTGTAGAATCAGCTCAGTCTGACTCCTCTGTATGTGTGAGTACATGAAAAGGAGCAGATGGGCCACCCACTTCCCTGAAAATTTTTTTTGAATCTCTGTGTAAATCTTTTCTTAATTTTACTAGTTCTTTTTGGAACTGTAGGACTAGAACTCTAGTCAGTTTTCAATATCTAAATGCACCAGAGGTTTATATAAGGTAAAGGACTTTTTTTTCTTTCTCTATTTAAATATTAATTTCTGTCCTTTGATATGCATTTTTAAAAACTACTCACCTTTGATCTCATATTTTCACAGAATGCTGTTACAAATTGCCCATTAATATGTCCATAGTAAACAAGATCCATCAGCTGTCCATTTGATAACAAGGTGTTTATTAGTAACTCATCCAGGGTGCTGATTAATAGCACACCTGTGCCTCCAGTATTACTTGGTTCTTAAATAAAAATTTACATTAATTTTAAAATATTTGAACTCAGAATTTTTTCAATTGTATGTGAACTTTGCAGCGTGAACTTTAAAATTACGCTTGTATAACAATTTTCAGTGGAAGTATCTTTTAAAATATAGCTTAGAGGTGTTTAGATGAATATAAGAGGTTTTTTATCTCTATCAGCTAAAGCTCCATGTTGCAAATTAAAAGCTTTAATCTAGTCACCTGCATTTCAACTCCAGTCAGTAGAGGGTTTACCACAGTGAAATTCACTTCAAACAATCTTTTAAAGCAAAGGCTGGTGATATGAATCCATCCTTCAGAGTATTAGAAAATCAATATTTGAATTTCAAATGGAACAGCAGCACAGTGAAAGAAAATAAACAATAGGAGTTCAATAAAATAATTTTATGCTAATGAAAGAAAACTTCCAGTGTGTTTATAATGTCAGCTTTCTTATTAAATGTAGGGATCTTCATGTGATCTGAATTAAAATGTCCACATTTATTTAGTGTTTATAGATAGTAGATAAAGTAGATAAACTTTAAATATCAGTGTTCATTTTCTAAGATTCTGTCAATAAGTGTAACTTCTTCCTATAATTGTGTTTTTAAATGTCAGTATTTTGGTGCCATAATGCAAACACAATGAAAACCCCTTCAGCCACCAGCAATCTGAAAAAAAGAATGGCAAAAACTCTTTGTAGACTAGAATGTGTATGTAATTTCATTTACATTTTAAAGTAATAGTTTACTTCTTTTAGAATGCTGCAGGTTTTTAACCTTGTCAGAAGAGTTCCAGAGGGCAAAAGGGTTACACCCTGTCAAGTTGAGAAAGGAAGAAGGACCCTTAAAGAGTACAACCCTTAGCACATGGCTGATGCTTGCATACTACTGCTAGGTTTTTATTCCCTCAAATATTATTTGTGGTATTTAAGAAGTGAACAGAAGTCACAGCACAAGGAGAAATGAGGGACCATACCTCTAAGAGTCTCAGCAGGCAGAGAAGGATAAATGCAAAGGCGAAGTGATTGTCCCGGGATCGTGTTCCCTCAAAGTTGAAGAAAAGAATGTTGGTTCTCTTGATATCTGTGCTAGAACACTTTCTCATATACTCCCTTGCAATACCAAATGTTGAGCAAAAAGGCAAGTTGCTTGTGATTGTTGTGGGTAAATAAAATCTCTCTTTTAAAAGCTTTCCAATGTATATAAAAAAATGAGATGTGTATAAGCTAAGTGAAACAGACTTACACTTAAATATCTGGCATTCTTCTTGTCATGTTTGAAAGTGAGAATAGAAATTTTAGTCGTTCTGAAGTACTCTGCAAGTGCTGGAGGATTTATGAGGCTGACACTGCTGACATGACATTTCCATTTAGTTAAAGCGATTTGAAAACTGTAAAGTTTAATCAAATTATAATTATCCTTTTTTCTAAAGAAGCTTACAACAACTTTAAAAACAGGTGTGATTTGACTTTTTTGGGTTTTTAACTTGTATTGTGAAGTGTTCTTCCAATCATGGTCTCTATTTTTTCACAGTATAACTGCAAAGCTTGAAAGAGCCTTAGAAAAGGTGGCCCCTCTCCTGCGAGAAATTTTTGTTGATTTTGCCCCTTTCCTGTCCCGAACACTTTTGGGCAGTCATGGACAAGAGCTATTGATTGAAGGTACTGTTTCTGTTATAAGATTATATTATTTTAACTATCATTTGATATGAACAATTTTTCATTTTCACTAGACTTTATGTAACTATTTTTGATAAATAACTGGTTGTTAATTATGTTGTGATTTCATTTCCTTGCATTTAATTTCATTTAAAGAAATGAAATTATAGTTTTTGTACCCCCTTTTTCCCTGAGATGCTCTGCAAAGATACATGCCATCACCTTAGAATGCAAAAACCTCTCTATAAGTTGCCTTGTCGTCCTCAGAATAACTCAGTGCTGCAACCTGACTTTGAGAAACTAATGAAAAATACAATTAAAAAGTGTAATCGATTCTCATAGAAGCAAGTCAAAGGAAGACTGTGCCCCAACGTTATTGATGTATGTATCTGTATTTGGTAGGGATGTTATTTCCTCGGCTAGGTTGGTTTGATTCACACAAGCAGATAAAGAGTTGTCCCTAGGAGGGAATAAAAAGTGGCCATTATTAAAGAAAAGTGTCCTTGAACACTTTCAAAGATTTTTGTGGGGTTTTATGTGTTGTCTTTACTACTTCATAGTCAGAAAATTTGCCTCACAAATGAAGTAGTTAATAACAAAGAAATTATGCAGAAAGTGTAAATATGGCAAGCTCATCCACAAAGTAATAAATCAGTACTAATGCAGTTAAAATAGTGAAGGGGGAATTTGAGTGAGCATGCATTGCTCCCACATCATATATTCAGAGGAATATATTCAGTTAAGTAAACCTTTTTTCTTCCAGGATTGTTCTTACACACAGTAGTCCTGTTTATTGACAGAAAAAGTCTCATTAGGTCAAGACTTATAATATGTGAATATTTACATAGAAGAAAATACAGCTTTGTGTTGGAATCTCAGAACTCCTTCTATTATTCATGCGTTTTATCTAAATATTAGAGTTTTTCTATGGTCTCAGTTATTACCCCTTGCTTCTTGTTGCTAGAAATATTTGCATCCTGTAACTGAAATCTCCTAAAGAGCCTTTTCCTTTTTTTGGCCTTATTATTGTTTAATAATATTATTGTTTAATAATACCAAAGAATTAGTAGGTATGCAATAATTATACCAAGGTGTAGTAGCTTAGTAATTCTCAGAAGATTCAGGTATTTTATACTGTTGCATTTATAGCTGTAAGTTGCATTTCTCACTTAATGACACCTAAAGTTAATGGTCTGAGATGCACATTGAGATGACTGTAAGATATTTGATGGATTTCTTAAATCTCTTATTTCAGTTAAGAGGGTTGCATTATCCTTTTCTGTTTGGCAATTGATTAGTTGTACTATAGTTTTTATACAATTCCACTAAAATCACCTTGGTCTTACCTGAGTTCTTTTATAAGTTAAAAAAGTTCTTCACCAGTGCTGTTCTGATTTTGCCTTTTGGTCAGCTTCATAGCATGAACAAGGCTACAACAGTTCCTGGGATACAATACAGAATGGAACCTCACAACTGTACAGCAGTATTTTATCTCACTGCCTATCCAGAGACATGTTTTGTTTGCTATAGCATGTTTCTGATAACCACTTAGAGTATCATTCCAGATTTTGCCCCTTCTATTCCTCATCCACTCAATTCAGTCTCAGAAAACATAGTTTACAAACCAAACACTGAGTTCCAAAACAAGTAGTCTCTTCCCCATCGCTTTTCCTTAATGCTATGTCTATCCTTCTCTTCAACCATTCTCTCATTCCTTACTTCTAAAAGACAGTCCTTTTTCCCAAGATATTGAAATAGCAATCTGTAAAGAAAATAATCCAAGCACACCATAGATTTTTACACTGCAGGACTTGAATTTCTGTTTGTTTCCTCTGGAATAGTTGGGCATTTTTTTTGTTCTTGGCAAATAATTCAGAGATTTGCTTTTTTAGTTACTCTATACTTGTCATCTTTTCTTTCTTCATTGCCTGCAAAAGAGCCTTGATCTTAACTAAACTGAATTTAAAAGAGAATTCTAAATTTTCTCCTAGTCTGATACCTGATTTACTTTGAGAAATTTCCTGTCATTGCTTACTGAAAGCCAGTGGTGGTCCTTGAAGTACTTGAAAGTGCTCTCCAGGTAATGACTCTACAAAACAGATTTTTAGTGATGTTATTCAAGGTATGTGAGTACATAAGATTCCTGTGGGGCTTTGATAATTGAAATTTGATGGTTTTACTGGTAAGCAGTAATGAGCTTGACAGTTTTCTATTAAATAGTTTAATTTGTTGATTTATATGTCAAGGTTTTAGTTATAGTGGTCAAAAAGGGGTAAATAAACTGTATATCCAAGTCTTAAGGCTCTGTTTTTCAAATTGATCACCATAAAAGCATCTGTTGTGTTCTATGAAGTATGTCCTTTTTTTTTTTCTGATTATTCAAGCTTGACACATAATACCTTCCCTCCTTTGCTGTTTTTCAAAACTTTGTTATGGTATGAAATCTTAGTCCTATGAGATTTTGCTAAAAATGAAACTGTCAGGCATCCTTGATGGCACATGGTTTTTCCTGAAGCCCTCTCTAGTGCTCTTGTGCATGTGTGTGTGTAAGAAATACTAAATCATTTTCAGATTTGGGAAGAATATCACACTTTTAATTGAGATTTTGCATACTGGAGAGCACAAAATAAAAAGGAACAGAAAACAAAATCCATTTTAATACTTCTAAAGCATGTTAAATATGCAAACTTTCCAGAATATCTGAAGCTTTAAGACAGGTGTTGGTAATATATTTTGGGAAATCCGTGTATGACTGAGTTGTGTTTTCATCTTTTTGTAGTAGTTCAGCTGCCTCAAATTTTTGGTGAAAAGTCTTGCAGTCATATCTTGTCACCTCATTTTCCTTTAGCTTGTGTCATCATTCTGTCTCATGGACAACTGATTTATTGTTTGAGTGAATTATACTTAATATCTAAGTGGCTTCTTAACTTTTGATTAGAGGTGAAATGAATGAGCTGCAATGATCTGGTTAGTCTAGACCAAAAACTTAGATCACACATACTCAAAATTGTTAATTTTCTTGTTTGTTTATGTAAATTCCCAAATGTTACTGGTAGCAGAGGAACCCTATCAAATAGTAATCTGACATTGCAAAATATATTTATTGGTAAATACATAGATGAGGAGTCATCTATTTACTTACTAGAATTACTAAATTGCTAGTTACTAAAACAGTTAATTACTCCTTATTTCAAAACAAGTTCTTTCTTCAAAGACATCTTACACTCTACTGAATTTCAAATGTTTCATCAACTTCACAGAGTATTTTATAAGTGAAAATTATCCTCAGTGGTGTGTTAAAAAGGGCTGATGTGCAATTGCATGCAAATAGCTTCAAATAGAGTGTACCAGAACCAGCCCAACACTCCTGTGGTTCATCAACTGAGGTTCTCTCAATGCCTCAGAGAACAGAAGTTGCAAAGGTTAAAACTGTCCATAAAGAAACTAATTGGAAACAAACATGCAATATGTGTAGGTCACATATTTGAGCTTAGCAGTGCTCATTGTGGAGTTCCATTTAACACTTGCATAGATATGTTTTCACTAAGTCTAGTTTCCATATGGTCTGCAAATTCCCTCCATGTAAAGTGCATTATAACATTCTAGCTTTTAGGTGAAAATGTTACAGGCAAGTGTAATCTGATCTGTAGACGAAAGAAAAGCTACATCCTCTTTTTGTCAAGCACAGATGGGTAAAAATATTTTCACTACAGCTATTCTTGGAGTGTCCTGAACTATAAGAATTCACGACTGAATCCACAATTGAATCCACGATTGAAACACAGTCACGTAGAATGCTTTCCCTTCTCTTTCATGAGATACCAAACAAACATCACCAATGCTTTTATTTTCTGTATCATTAGCTGGGCAGAAGGTCACCAGGTAGCCCTTCTTCAAAAGAGCTCTTCTGAATTCTTTGGCATACATTTGATATGTTTCTGATACATGCACAATTCGATTCAGATGAAATAGAGAATGTTTTTGTGCTGATGGGGGCAGAATCTGTTTCTCCTTGTTAACTCACCACATGGCCCTGTGAAAATACTCGGTAGAAGTGGTGATGGACTAGCTTTGTACCGTGTTTGACAGGAGGCTTCTTGAAACAGTTGAAAAGTTGCCCAAAACATTCCTTTTGAAACCATAGATAGAACCTGAGTGCTAAATGATGCTACTTTAAAAGCTCCCAAAGACCACAAATGTGACATCACTGAGGTGACATCTACCAATACTGTGATTAGTTTCTGATTTCCTTGAACAGTACTGAGTTTTGCATTAGGAAAAGCAGGGCAACCATTTTCCTAAGAAACTGTGGTAATCCGGAAATTCCTTATACTTTCAGGGAAAAGTGGGGTTTTTTTGGTGCTTAACATGGCCCTTAGGTTTCTCTAAGAAACTTTTTGGAACCTTTATAATGTGTTCAGAAAAACAGATGCATAAGGATGCATGCCCTGGCTGAAGTTTTTTCCCCCGTAAATATTATTCTCTCATTCTTTTATCTTGCTCTGCCACATCCAGAAAATGTTTGTTTGTGTGTCCAGGCATGCACTATTTCAACTAATTAGACTTATGGTGATTACCAGTCTGTAGCATGGCATGTAGCCAATATTCTAAACAAAATAAATAAATTTGAAAATATTAGCAAGTAAGAAGGGAAAGGAATAAATAAATAATGTCATGGTTTTAAAATTTGTATTAACTGGGATTAAGAGCATGTAAATAAAACCTTAAGCTATCCATATTCCTGAAATTTCTATAACCCACTTTTTTATTCTAAATCGCTATTTTTATTAACAGTCTTTCTTACGGTGCAGAATTGTTCCCAGGAAAACTAAGTGCTCAGATGGAGATAGACAAAATGAGAAGCAAAGGTTTTCCACTGGAGTCATATGTTGAATCATTTTCTGGACTAACCAAAACTCAAAGCCAGATTTCAACACAGTCAGATGCTGAGTCCAATTCCTAGAAGCAAAGAATATAGACTATATCTACAGGATAGGAGATGATGAAAAAAGCCATGCAAAGCATATAGAGATTATCAAAATTACTGGGATAGGTATCTCTCTTAGCTCAGTGCTGAGGCAGCAAAGACTCATCCAAAGCTTAGGAAGAATAGGTGAGAAAGTGATTTCTTTGCTCTGCACAACTTCAGTAAAACTCCTACTATCAGGTTCTATAGTTACCACTTCAGAAATTATACACACACATTGCAGAGAGAACAAAAGAGAAGTGTAAAAGAATGATTGACGGATGGGAGATAAACTTCACAAAGTACAATATAGGGAGCTCAATTTGTTGAATGTATCAAAGAGATTAAAAAGAAGTTAAATACTGCAGGATGTCTTAGCCTTTCTACCAACAGAATGCCTAATGAGGGTAAATATAATTGGAAAACTTTAATAGGGCTTACCCTTAAATGGTGTGATCAATGTTACTTGTAGTCTTTATGATGTTTTAAACGTTCTTTCTAGATACAGTCTTCAAGCCACCTTCTCAAGAGAAAAAAATGACATGTATTGCAGGGTGGTTTTGGAGCTTCTCTATGGCTTTGGAACTTGTGAACCCCCATTTCCTCTGTGCTGTACCCTGCAAGGAATGATAGTCTTCATTAACCTTAATTTGCTTTAACATTGCCATCACTGCATCTATTCTCATGGTCATAGGTAGGTGTATTTCAGTTCCAGCTAGCCACTTGCAGAAATCAATAAAAACACTGGAGTTTTAGCTTGTTCTGCAGTTGAATGCATCTCAACTGTACATGCCATCAAGAATATATCATCTTCCCTTGAGATGACTGAAGCTGGTCAGTGTTGATCTCACTTTATGAAATAAGTCTTTCTTCCTATGTTCTATATTTGTGATTATATCTATCTGTCTGTCTGTCTATTTATCTATCTGTCTGTCTGTCTGTCTATCTATCTCACACTAGGGCAGGAGAATCAACCTTTACTCTCTCAACAAGTTTTCAATGTTTTGGCCAGTTTAAACCAGTTTAACAGAAGGTCCTTAAAAGATGCTATTTTTACACAATATTCACAAATATAAATATCTGCTGAAAGAGAAGATGCCATATAATGTCTTGGGTGAGGCAATAACTACATGTATGTTTCTTAATCAGATTCAATATTTACTCTGCATTGTATTTGGGGTATGCCATCAACTTTTAGTGAAGAAATGGAAAACTGAATAGTAACTCAAAAAAGTCTCATTCAATTCTTTTGCAGATGTGTAATATACAGCTATTGTATATATTGGTACAACACTACAGGTATTGCAGCATAAGAAACAGGAAAGCAATTGATAAAATGAGAGAGTGATAGAACTCAAACCTACTAGACATCAGAGAATCCCTTTTAGGAATCAAGGTGAATGTTAAAACTTTCTGCAGAGAAGTCAGGTTTATGTAATGCGCCATGTGTGTCTCCCTGGACGTGATGACTGTTCAATCAGCATAAGAAATTTTATGGAGTCAGGAAATCTGAATTGGTTTTCAAGGCTAAGGAGTTTATAATGTATTTCTTCTCTACCATGCCATACCCCACTATTTCCTTTCCTTATGCTCTGGGTGTTTCAGTGTACCTTCTTCTGTGTCTAGGAAGAGGTGATGCTTCATGTTTAGCATAGTACAGTTAAATCCAGTGAATTTCCTGACCCGGTCCTCTATAAGAAGGTTTTCCTGAATTTATAGTAGTAGACTTCCTCTTCATGGATTTCTTTTTATCTTCCCTGTAAACAGTCACAGAAAGATCCCAGAGAAATCTCAGTACTGTCTGGAAATAAGCCCTGTTTAGATATCAAGGTTGGAATAATGAGTCACAAATAATACTTTTCTACAGTAATTGTAAAGTTCATGTATTTTCCTTTTTTACTAATTTTCCTTTTTTTATTAATTTCTGCAAGTGATTTACAAGGTTAGGTTTTTACCATAAAGAAAACAATAAGTCATTTTGAAACAGGGCATTAAATCCTCCAATGGATATAATTTAAAATACTGCTGCTGATTGAAATCCTGCCTGCAGATGTTGCAATCCATTCACAAAAAGGAAAAAACAGTTAATGAATTTCAAACTGCGATTTATAGGCATGTCAGAAATTTGTTGTAAGAAATTTTTTATCTATGATTGGTATGATTAGTTCCTAATATGCTAATGAAAGGCTCCACAGTGTGCTCATGTTTCTGCATGCACTTTGGGACTTCTTTACTAAAAATATCAATGAGTCAGACACATATGAAGACAGAAAACAACACTAGTTTTCCAGAAGGAAATGGTAGGAATATGGTAGGAATAAAGAAATGCTGGAGGGTTAAGTGGATATTCAAATCTGCCTATTTGACAACACATACTCCAGCACAGTCAAGGTTCAAAGCTTTGCAGCTTCCACAGTTCTTCAGCGTATGCTACTAGTGACAAGACAGATGCCAGTTCAGAGGAGAACTGAAGAGCAGGTGCCAGAAAAGAAGTCTGTTATTTATCTGCATTGACATCGTCAAAGTATAATAACCCCAACATCAGATTTTCTTTCACATAATATTCCTTTATGACACCTTAAAGGATTGTCATTACAAACACCAGAAAGAGGATACACATACATTCAATTTTGAAGATTTAACTCTTGATTTACTGAATTTCCTGTGTGCAGAAGTATGTTTTGAACAGATGTTTAACATGGCAGGAAACATTGCAGTTCAGAGATCCAGATAGCAACTAGGAAATGCATAGCATCTGGCACTTTTTTGAAAGTAAACCTGCCAATAATTAATTACACATATGAGCCACTCTATCCCTGTCTAATGAGTTGGACACTTACTAAGATGTATTAGACTATGGAACAGGGGTTAACTGCTCATGCCCTTTCCTCTGTCTTTGACTTGTGTGGTCCCAGTATAACTTAAGGGTAGAAATCGTTGGCACTCAGATTATATGTTGTTGGTTATATGGTCATTATTACATTGATTAATAATCAAGACATCTTTACAATCCAAAATGTAAGGCATTCATTAGACAGAAATTGGTGGTCTGTTGCTTTGCCAAAGGAAGAAAAAAAATTACTGAAAATGTGAGATTAATTGTAAAGTTTAGTTAGGAGACTGCAGCTATAAAAAAAATGAAATATACATGCCTTTAGGAAAGCAAAAGCTGCTAACAGTCTAAAGTTGCCCAGTTTGCTGGAAAAAAGCTCTGAAAGTCATTCTTGAAAATATAGAAGCCACTAGATGTTTGAAGTTAGTAAATTACTGTTGAAAGTGCTACTTTTTTTTATTGTTATTATTAGAAACCAAAGAATACTCATTGCTGTTCTTTTAACGCACATAAGGAAATGCAAGAATACTGGAGCCTTTAAAGAGCAAGAAAAGGAGTTAATTGTTTGTGACCCTTGAGTAACACCTTCAGCAATATTAGCCACTTTCTCATAAGTTTCTTTTTCAAACTAGTTGCCTGTATTCCCACTGCAAGCCATAAGGCCTAGAAAAGACTGGGTTTTTTTGCCTTAGGACTCTAGAAGAATACCTTACCTGATGATTTCATAGTCCATCTTTTGTTGTAATGCCAGCCAGGTCAGATGTTCTTCTGTCTTTCTTCTTGTTCTTGCAGCTTTATTGGAAAATAATTTTCTTTCTTGAGTAAGTTTTTCTACAACAACAACAAGAACAAAAAGTTAGCAAGAGATGTATTTTAAGTTAATTCAAGGAAATCATTTTTTTAAGACTGGAGAAAGGTCTTAACATGTACAGGCACTACTGTAACACAGCCTGTAGGTGGACTCATCATATCAGCTATACAGCAGTGCCGTATGGTAACACTGGACTAAGTTGTATAATTTTTATTTTTTTTTTCCAGAACAACCACCTTTTCCCCCTTTATTATTTTCTCCTCTACTGTCCAGGTCCAAAGAAAAACGAGGTGGTATGCCAAAAAGGTATTCAGTATCTAAAGGATGTTCATGCTGTGACTGAAGCTCCCCACAGGCAGAGGTTCTCTGGTTCTTATTCCACTTAATTCATCATTCAGAACTCAGCAGGGGACTTTGCCTGATTTTGGACTTGAAACAGTTAGGCTGGTATTTGCCCCACCCCTTGTCCTCTAAAGGCTTAAAAGTGGAATCAATCTACTTTATTATACCAACAGTATTTTCCAGAGAACTACCTAGCTCTGAAAATCTATAGGGTGCAAATAACATCTCTGTATCAGGTTTTGCCTTGAAAGGTGTATTTCTCATGAAGCGTAGTCTGATAATCTTTTTCCATGCAGCCTGAGCTCTATGTCCAGGTTCTTTACAAAATTAATCTAATTAGGGCTGGTCACAGTTGTTTCTTCTGTATTCCTTAACTCTGTGTACTTATCACCTGTTTTTATGACCCAGACCAAAACATTTTAAGTAGTGACCAAATTTACCAAACTTCCTTAGTTGTCCTCATGATTTGAAGGGACTTCTATGGTTCATCCCACTGGATATGGATGTGCTGTTTCTATGCCTTTAAGGCTTAAAAAAGGAATATTGTACAAAGCTTCTAGAACCAATTAACTTGAGAAGCTATTATGCTTGTACCTTAAAAATACACCTATTTATATAGCCTTTTTGATAGGGAAAAAAATGTTAATTATAACAAGACATTAATAAACCATCAAACTTGATTTATTTAGATGTTAACAAACTCCCATCAGACCTGGGATTATTTTTGCAAGGAGTAAGATACTGCATCTTTACTGTGTTCAATGTTTTTTATGTTAAATTCTACCTCCCTTGGGAAAAAACCCAAACCTGCTAAACATCTATTCTCTTATATCATATCTTATTTTTGTTAGATGTTGTATGAAATTTTATGATTCAGTCCCTTTATATTTGTTGTCTGGAGATTTTCTTGCAATGAGAAACCCTCATGCTGAAAGAACTTGTCTGACAACAGAGACAGTTGTGATATGTCAAATTAAGATGGCAAAGTGATGTCAAAGCAGGTCTAGGGAGAGTCCATAACCATGTTACTGTCAAGTAAATAAAGAAAACTGAAACATGAGAAATACGAGTTATTTCAAGAGATCTATGACTGTGGTATGTTTCTGTGTTTTGAGAGACACTGTTTCAGAATGATTACCATTTGTCAGTAGGGCTTCAGGATAGGAGCAAGATCTGATGACTGCCAAATAAGGTCAGGGAAGTTCACTTGGAAAGGGATATGTGTTTTTTTTCCTTGTTATTGAATTATCAGAAAACAATTACTGTATAAGGAAAAATATGAGTTTACCAACAGTTTGCTTAAATACATACAAAAATTAGTTTTGCTACTCGGGAGATCACACGTAGTTAAAATGGTCTTCTTGATCTTAGAAATTTAGGGAGCTGCATGAGCTATTATTATGAGGTTTTGTTATACTTCCTACTTGTAGCTGCACTAGTTCACTCAGTGTGGCTTCAAGGTTGCCAGAGAAGAAATATAAAGAAGAGGACGAAGAAAGAGTAAGTGGTTTTATTGCTGCACAGCTTAACCTTTTCTCATAGTCCTTTTTTGTCATTCACCAGACACATTTCAGTTGTGTCATTCCATGATGGTAATACTTCCCCTAGTGATAGGAAAGAATGTAACAAAGAACTAGAAGGAAATAGTAGAAAGAAAAAACAAAACAAACAAACAAAAACCAAAACAAAACAAAAAACAATTCCTTGTTTGCAAAAAGAGGAGAGAAAAAAACAAACAAACAAAGAATAAATAGAGAAAACAGGGCATCAATTAGGAATGTTATAGAATGAAGCTAAGAAAAAGTTGATAAAATTCGGGAGTAAAAATAAAAATTAATACCTAGGGGAAATATAATATTGAGTGATGCCTTTTCAGGGAAAGCATGATATTCTAGAGGCTGTCATTTGAGGTCATACCTATGATCCATCTTGTGCAGGATATCACTTTTGACAGCTTTAGAAAGAATCGGAAAAGGTTTTTGAGATGAGGAGAAAGCACCATAGGTGCAGTGAAAGTATAAAGTATAAATATTTGCTTGTGATATTGAGAGAAAATAATTATCTTATTTCTGCCTGTGTAGTTCTTTGAAAATTCACTGTTGAGGTATTACTTTCAAAGTGTATTTCATGTAACATAGATTTGAGAGGAGGTGAAGGACTGAANGGAGGTGAAGGACTGAAAAAAAAAATAAAAAAGGAAAGGAGAAAATTGTGAGGAATCAGTAGAATATAAAATCTCAGGAAACCTGTTTTTTTCTAAATGTATTGAATATGTGGCAACTTATTTGGTATCACTTATTTTCGTATAGTAATTTTTCTACAAATTTAATCATAAAATTAGCAACTTGATCAGGAAACGAATGACCTTTTGAGAAAATACTGCATGAGAAAACTTGAAAAGTCTTTTAAATTTCCACATTTTAATTTAATTTTTAAATGTTCTTATCCATTTTTTTCTTAATTCTTCTATTTAAATGAAATCTCCAGGGCAACAGCTGTGGCAGAAATTTATTCACAGCTTTAAGCCACTTATTTGAAAAATGCCTTATTATAAAGAGAGAAATCAGAAGGCTTTCCAGATGATGTTTTAATTTTCACAGTGGACTCTTGGGTATGTGGATGAGAATGTAATGCTTTTCATTGAGATTCTTTCTAGATAAATTAGAGGTTTGGATTTTCTAGAACCTCTAATTATAGTGTTGGTTTTGGTTTTAGTTCTTTCAGGCTTCTGCTGAAATAAAATGTTTATAAGTTACTCAAGTCTACCTGAAACTGAAGTACACTTTAACAGAAAAGCAATAGTTAAATTTTATAGACATTTTCAAGATTAAAGATAATTTAATTTGATCAGCTGCAGTGCAATGTGATCACTGGTTTGGATGTTTTCACCTGTAGTCTGGAAGAGGACTTTAGAAGAGCATACATTTAATTTACAAATTAAATTCTTGTAAATAATAAGTCTCATACCATTAAAAAAAATCTACTTCACCTAAGTTGATCAGGCAATTGTTTACTTGTGATCAACATTTGTGTCAAATTCTTTTATATGAAAACAATATCTTTGTGTTATTAATGATGATAAGAACAGTTTCTCAATTGATGCATGATAAACTGATGTAAATTTTAGGTCTGTTCTGATATAGCAACTGGATAAGCAAATTATTTCACTATGTCAAAACAGATGTTTGGAAAGAGATCTATCCAGAGAAATACTGTTTTAAGTGAATGGCAGGGAAACCCAAATGCATATATTGAATAAGTCTCAATGGACTACTGGCCAAAGGGAAATTTACCACAGGCATTAAGTGAAAAACTGTATCAGTTTTGCAAATATTAAACTTTATTAAGCTGAACAGTGGTAGAGACTTTTATAGATGAAATTATCTCCTTCTCATTTGATGAATGAGAATTTGTGCATCCCATTACACTAATGGAAAATTGTCCAAAAATCCACAGGTTTGTATAGGGCTGAACTCTTAAGAGTGCTGTGGCACCAGCATCAGTTTTGTCAATGTCATTACAGATCATGGTATTACAGTACCAAAGTCTGTAATTTTAAAAACTAAATCATGTATACATTGTAATAAATCCCGTCTCTGTGGATATGCTCTCAGGGGGTTTTGCCATTCTGTGATTCCATCTGGATGTTTTATAGTCCCCATTTAGATTCCTTTTTAGTAACTGCACTGGTGAAGAAATATAGGTTTTCTCACTTTGATAAAATAATTCAAGAAACTGTTGCATAATATTCTTATTCTTTTAAATACTATCCTAGTATTAAGATCTGTTTTATTTTCCAAATTTGAGTAAAAGGGCTGAGCCTTTAGAGTTTGGTTTGAATAAATTAAAATCTCGGGGCTGGGTGGGGCGGTATTTATTTGAGATGTTTATCTTAAGGTGTGAATTCTAAAGATTTCTGATAATATTTTAAAGGTATTTCTTTTGATGGCCTGGATGATACCTATCCTAAATTTCTGGGTACCACATACAAAGAGTATTTCTTATGTTGTGCAGTGTCTTTCACCATAACAAAAAAATCCTTTGAGAATTATCACTGTCTTGATGAACTGAAAAACACTGAGTGAAATTCACATACACTGTGGTTTTCTGTGACACTCTTCTGTTCTGTAAAGGAGCTCTACACATATAAAGAATGGTCTGAAGTACTAATACAGCCATCCTTCATGGTCCCTAGAGTTGGTGGTAATGTCAGTCAAGGCTGCTGAAGGGATTGTTAAATCCATAACCCCGACTTTGTTATTTTAGTGAGTTATGTTCTTTGCAATAGTGTTTTCTTTCATCTGGTGAAAGTGAAGCTGTAATTATTTTGCAACCTGGCTGTGATTTCCATCTGCAAACTTTCCTCAACTCCTAAGTTTGCTTTTCATAAATTAAGACCATTAGTGTAATTTAAATGTCTACAAAATATGTGACATATGTGTGGTTCTAAAACCAATTTTGAGATAATCTTGGAAAATTTTACATTTTGCTAATACACATTTTTCTGCCCTAATAATTGCTTTGCTTGAAATAAGAACATCTGTTGTTTCAGTCTAAGTTCTACATACTTGGCATTTACTTTCAAATTTTTCATCTATCTTTATAGTTTCTCGCCATAGTATCTCATTTCAGATCTGTAGGGAGCTCACCAGCAACTTGGTAATTTATTAAAAACATCAGTTTGAATCTAGTTTTCTCTGAGTGACAGCCTATGAAAGAAAGGAAATAATGTGGATTTAAATTATCCAAAATCGTTTAATGGTCAAAAAAAGAAATCCTTAGATTATTTCTTTGATACTAAAGTGGATTTAGAAAGATATTTCAAGATATCATTCACCAGATTTTGCTGGGAGAAGAAAGATGGTTAGAAAGAACAACTAAATATTAAGGAAAACTCACATTTCCAACCAAAACATCTTCATCACTTTTTCCCTAGTTCTTTCATAGCCAAAACATGCTTTAGTTTCTGTCATCAGTCTAAAATGTCCTTGAAAGTTTGTTGTGTCATTTCTAACAAATGCTGAACAAAGCATAAGGGAATAGTCTAGCAAAAATTAAAACACAGTTTGTGAGTGGTAATTACTGGTAGAAAATGCCTGCTCTGTCCCACAGTACAAAGTCATTGAAGATTATGGGAAGAGATACCACAGTATGAGTTACCCTTAATGACAATGAACCATTTGAAACAATACAGTTCTGTTTAAAGTCCATGAAGACTACATCACAAGGAAATAAAAAATAGCTTGCCTTTCAAAAATGCAAGTTACAAAGGCAATTCTAATTCTGATTTTCTGTTTTTTCTTGGTTTAGGTCCTTTTCCTCACTTCTAGGTACATTTTACACATTTCCACATGTTAATAAAATAATGGATATAATAGCATGTGTTTATTTTTTCATAAGCATTCTTTTTCCTATACAGCGCTTCTGTATTTTTGATGACATGCTGTCCAGGAATAATAAAGGCCAAGTTTGCTCTTTGAACTGGGTTAAATGGATTAAACTTTTTCAGGCTTTTTATTTTGCCTTACCTGAGATTTTTCAGATAAATAGAAGGTATAATTGAGTGAAAGATTTCTTAGGCTCAAAAGTTTTGTTAATTGCCTCTTTTTTTTCTAAGTTGAACATGAGCTATAAAAACATTTTACTTTTGTTTTTGCTAATATTACAATTGATTCCAGTTCCAATAAGGGTTTAAGTTGACACAAAGTAAAATCATTGAAAGAAAATGCAGGCAAACCTTGATAAATACCAGATGAAATTGTAGTGGTATTCCGTTAGACTCATACACACATTGTATTAATAATAATAAAAGAAGTTCAAAACCATGATCTTATTTCATAAGGATTTTTTTTAAAATTGATTTTATCAGCCTACATTATATTTCTTCAAAATGGAAATTCATGCTGACTAGTTCAACATGGTGACTTGGAGGTTTTGAACTCATGACTTCATTAATGCCACAGTCATGACTAAAACAGTATAGCCAAATTTAATCTTTTTTTAGACATTAATAAGTCATAGTGAAAAGAAATAATTAGCGTATCTTTGGGCCAACAGAAGAACACTGAAAAAGAAGTCAAGTAAATCAGAGCATTTCAAGATAATTGCCAGGCATACATCATTTATTCCAGATTAGCCAAGGTCATGCACTTGATGCTCCCAGTTTTTGCACACATATATGTGGTCATTGTTGCCATCAAATTGCTGAATTTGGATGGCTATATTTAATGGACTGAGAATAGACCATGAAGAAAAGTACTGAGAACAGCAAATGTAAAAGGCACATACTCCATTCAGTTAAACAGTGACCTTTTTAACCTCACTGTATGCAGGAAATATCCACTTGTATTTTAGTAATTACATTAGCTTCCTTAATGGCATTTGATACAGATGGTATAGGAAGAACTTTTCTGCAGCTGAAGAATGCAGACAACAGTTTTATTTTGAGCTGCAAATACGTATTAGAGTTAAGGAGAGGGAAGCAAACTGTAAATAAATGTGTGCTCTCTTCAATCAAAGAATCCATTATTTTTAGAATCTTTTTATGTATGTGGGTTGTTTTTTTTTTCTCACTATGTTGAAACTAAAAAAGTTTGCCCAGGATAACAAATCTCTGCTGAATCCTGCACAATGGCAGAGAGAAAGAATAAATGCATTGGGGATTATGCATTGGAGACTTAGAAAATTAATTAGAAAATTGATATTTATTCTGATTCATACTATGAATTCTCTTTGATCTTATGAAGATACCTCAACCAATTTGTGTCTTCTCTTCTGTCTGTAAATTGGGAACAGAACTATTTCTATCCCTCTTTATTTTTTTCAGTTTTGTCTGTTAAAATATAGACTGTTCACTAAAGAAAATTATTTTAGGTCCATGCCAAAAGAAGTGAGGCAATTCACACAAGCTGGTCTCCTGGAAGAGAGGGTGGCCCAAATTTGAGTGTTAACATTACCTGTTTTTTTCTGGTCTGTGAAGGACAAGTTAAACAGGATGGGAATTGTGATTCTTCCTTAGCTTACTCCTACAGTTTCTGATGATGTGGGATCTCATAAACCAGAGATTGCATTCTGACAGTTTTTCCTAATAGGCAGAAATTGATCTGTCCTCCATTAGGTCTGATCTGTTTTATCGTTCTGTACTATTGACTGCATGACAGCTCTGACAGTAGGCTTTGAAGATTAATTATGTTTTGCGTAACAGGAAAAAAATCATTATTTATTTCAAGTATTAACTTCACAATCAGGAAAAAGCAAAAATAGGAAGAAGCACAATAGAGCCATTGGCAGCTAGGAGGGAGGAAATGGAGCATTTAATGGAGGGCACACACTTTCCCTCATGGTTTGACTGGAAGGACTCTCTGAAGTGGGATTAGGGGGCAGATAAGTAAGACACTTACAACATGAAATGGTGGCACTGCTATAAGCATTTCACATTTCTGCATTCTGTTTTACTTTAAAGAATATATGGCATGAGTACTTAAAGGTGAAGAGAAAGTGTTTAAGGTTTTATTTCCTTCTTCCTACCTGTCAAGATGCATGGGATTCCCCATTTTCTGTCTGGGCTTCTCTGAATTTTGCTTATTTGAAACTTGAGTGCTGTGCACTTAATTTCTGCTGTAGACTAAGTCAAACATCTTTGACACTGTGAACTGCGTTTATGAGGCTTTGCTAACTCACTCTGTATTTTCATATGTGAAAAGTGCTACAGTCTCAAAGATAATTATTTGTTTCTTTTGGACAGGAAAAACAGCTTCTTAAAATGTTGTTTTTAATACTACTCGTTATGAGAGGTGTTAATGGCTATTATCAAGGGGTTGTTTCATCAGGCAATTACAGAGCTGGCTACAATTAATGGGCCTGCTGATGTGCTAACCAGATGTCAGTTCTGTATCGTTTTCTTTCTTTTCATGAATTTCACCAAGATCAGTTTGAGTCTCCTTTCTGATGCTGGAGTGCTACATCCAATCTGGTTAGGTGTGATATGCAAAAATTATCAAGTAATGTCCAGAGAAATACTGAAAAGACATCAATGTTAGGTCAGATGACCAGTTTACTTAAACACACAGAATCATCAAACTATTAAAAAGATCTTATTATTGTAAATAGTTAATTTTCCAATAAGTTAATGGTCACTTCCTTCAAACAGAGTCCTATTTTATCATGTCTGCAGCTTGTGTTATTAGAACTAGATCAATATCTGGACTAGATCGTTATCTGGATGTTAGCTTTGTGCCATTTTAGGCCTGTTTGTTTTGGTCCACACTCCCAACTTTTTTAATGCTGTTTGAAGCTACACAGATAGCATAAGAACCCCATCTGCTGTTGGAAGTTAGGAACCTCTAGTTAAATTAATTAAGCCATAAAATGTTAATTTTGTGTTTCTCTTTGAAAAGTATACTTGCATCAAGTTTTCTTTTTCAAAACTTGGTGAAATGCAAAGAAAGTACTGGTGATGCATAATCATTTTTATGTAATTTAGTTGGTTTATTTCTCATAACTGTTTATGGTGCTTATTCTGAATATATTTGTCCTTTTGATGTATAATTAGAAGTACAAATTTAGAAGATGGGGATATGTTTCTAAGCACATTATTTTGCCTTAGTCATGATTTAGTACACCTGAGGTCTGATTTTCAAAGATAGTGAACGTGTGACAGAAAGGTAACTTTTTTTTAGTTCTGCAGAATGTGAAGTGAATTCTTAGTAAACCAGGCAAACATTCTATGATGAATTATTTCGTGTGTCTGTGCTACCTGCATTGGCTTAACTGTAGAGTTCGGTCCTCTGTTTGGATTGTCTTTGTCAGCTTTCAAACAGTGGAGGTAGCCTGCAGGTAATAAGTATCTCATTAATCTTTCTGATCCTCTAGCACTTGAGCATGAGAATAGCTGATCAATTACAGCAATTGTCTCCCTAAATGAGCTTTGCACATCTGCCTCTTATTTCATTAACTGTCTGCACATACATCTGATAGAATGGAATCCTAGTGGCTTCTTACAGCTTGTTTTGTGTTACCATACAATAAGAATGGGGTTGTTAGCAAAATGGGCACTAAAGGGTATTTATTCACTACCCAAAATAAATATCTATGCTATTGTGTAGGAGTGCTTTTGTATCTAATCCCTGTTGGTAAAAACCTACTTAAAGCACATCAGTTTGCTTTTCAGCCTCCTATTTAGTCTTTACTTGTAAGTTTTATATTTGTAAATTTATCATTTTCATAACACAAGCAAAGTGTTTCCATGCCCTAAAACGTCATATCAATATCTAGATTATTTTAGATAACAGAAGTGAAATTTCCTCCTAGTCTCCTTACAATGCATCTTTCAAATACTGACATATGACATCATTCTCTCAGAAAGTAAATTTACATTTCCAAATATGCAAAGAAGTATTTTGAATAGTGACAATGTTATTAGGGATTTATTATTTAAATTAATTACAAAACAATGAGTAACAGACTGCATAATTCAAGGTTTGTTTTAAGAAGCATGACCTACAAATTTTGGGTTATGAGTTTAATAAAAATAAGGTTTCACACGAAAGCCTCTTTCATTAATACTCAAGCTTTCAGATACAGGATAATGAATTACCAGATGAAAATTAAAATAATTTCCAAGCAGAGGCTTTTATTCTCTACCTGTTAAGATGTGATTACTTTATTCTTAAGAATGTGTGTGATTTAATATTCAAAGGTTGTTTACTTATGTTTATTGTATAGTAAGTTGCTTTGGATGATACCAATGTTCATTTATTTATTTAAATGGTGAACTAAGCTAACTACCCAAAATACTTAATTAAAAAACATTGTGTCCTGAACTGGTACATTTTATTCCAGGTGACTCTCTGATGCTTTATGAACATTTATGTATTCTTAATCTGAAATGGTTAGTTGTACTTGAAACTTGTTTCAGTGTGTATGAATGTTAAAAAATATAGATTACACATATTTTATGGATTTCAGAAACCATGGAGATATGAAAACAAAATATCACTGATCTTTTGAATTAATTTTTGACTGTTCGTTGCAGGTCTGGTTTGTATGAAGTCAAGTACTTCAGTGGTTGAACTGGTTATGCTGCTTTGTTCACAGGTAAGACTCTCTGGCTTTGACTGTATTAATTTCTTTGCATAGTGCCAGAATAATGCTGGCCTAAGGATTGTATCTTGCAGTTTGCTTCATTCTTCTATTTCAGTATAAGAAAATAGTCTCTTCTGGTAACATATAAATTGTAGGTTTTTTTAAAATATACATTCCATAGATTATAAGCGCACAGGGTATAAACGCACATTTGCATTTGTTTTCTGAATGTGCATGGATGTACATGATGCATTTTTTTTTGTGTATGAACTCTTTCAAGCTTGTTCTTATTTAGAATAAGTAAATAGAACATTGTCTTAATTTCATGTTGAAATCTGTCTTTTAATTAGAATTTTTTTTAAATTTTCCTTTTTGCTGACTTTATTACCTTTGATATACATGACATAACTGATTGGATATTTTATGTAGCTGTCAGTATATAAAAAGCAGAGAAGCACGGTTTAGGTAGTCCTCAAGAACTGACAGAAGCAGAATATTTCTATTTTTAAAAATCTGTGGATAATTACTGGAGTTTTAGCATAGCAGTAATGGGTCTCTCAGAAATCTAGATCAACTAATGCTTTGAATTGCTTTGACAAATAAAATATTCAAAGCCTAAATAATTCCTCATACTGTTTAAATTATTTATATCTTAATTTTAATATTATATGTTTCGATAGAAGTGTTATCAGCTAATTTGGTGCATATACCCTTTTACTTTAAATTGCCAGTTATGAGCAAGCATTTTAGAACTTTGGTAATTTTATAAAATATAAGAAAAATGCAATGGCCTAGAAGATCCAAATAACTTCACAAGTTTTTATACTTCTCTAAAATCTCATAACAATGTTTCATATACCAAGTTCCCCACAGAATTATAATGCCAGTTCAACTCAAACCAAGTTAGTATATGAAATGCCCAGGTTAACGTATGATATTATTATCAAGGACAATTACTTGGTTTTAGCTTTACTTGGGCATTCACAGCAGCACAGTGACTAAATACATCAAAAATATACTGAAAACAAGGGAGTTTTAGGGGCAATTGAAATTAAGATCCACTTTTGAGGAATCTATCTGAAAATAATAAACATTTACAATGGATTTTGAGGGAGGGTATTCTAACTTACCTGTGTCTTGCTAGTCTGTAGGTTGCATTTCTTCAAGCTTGTGACATAAGGAAATCATTAAATCTTCTTTTCCTTTTTTTCCCCCTCTTCCCTTTTTTCCCTTCCTCTTTTAGGGGGTATCAGTTAGGAAAAAGTAAAAGAAAAATACATCCTTGGCAGGAAACCTCAGTGGGATTTGAACTTCAAACCTCCTCTAGCAGGGCACTTGAAAAATTTGTTAGCTAATGGTGAAGTCCTGGGTTCCGGGAAAATTCCAAAAGATCCATTAAGGCGTTTGAGCTCTATGTTCATGTCATGCATCTTTTTTTTTTTTTTCCTTTTTTTTTAGCCCCTCTGGAAACATTTTTTTTTTTTTTTTTTTTGAGAGAAAGAATAACTTACAGTCCTTTCTTCCCTAGCCTTTGGTTTTACTGCAGTTCTCAGGAATGAAGTGGAATGTAGCATTAGGGTCTAGTGTCTTTGATGGCCTCATCATCTAATCATAGGTTTAACATTACTCATTTGCTGGCTCCAGGAATTCCTGCCATTAAGGGCCCTAGAGATGAAACTTTGCCTCAAATATTGATTGAGAGGAAGAGAGAGAAATTTAAGCTCTTTCTGTGATGCTTTTTCTTTAGACATCTCAGTAAAGCTCTGTAACAAATGCAGCTAAAATCAATTTGTTATTTTCCTGACTACTATACATGTTGGTTTTTATTTCAAAGTATTTTACAGTTTTAAAAATGAGATTAATTTTTTACCTGTAGTAATGTGATGAACCTACTAATTTTGAAGTTTCAAACATTTATGAATTTTCTTCACTGTTTACTTGGAAGAACTGTTTTTCACCTACATAATTACTTGGGGAAACTGCAAGCTTTTAGGTTTTATACCTCATCTGATACTTTAGGGTTGTTTTCCTGTCTTCTAAATAAGAACTATTTTGTCTTGTGATGTCCTTTTATTACTAAGTACTTCAGGAGCTAATGCTGTAGTATTTGTTGGTGAAGTGATGTTAATTGTTTCTACGGGAACTGGTCAACAGGGGGCTGTAATGGTGCAAATTGCAGTCTCCTCCCCTCCCCTTGCTAACTCCTGGAGTGTTGCTTCTGTACAATTGCATCTCCACAGAATATTGTCTTTTATGCTATAGGTCTGTAGTTCAATTCATCTGCAGTTAAAATGTTGTTATTTTCTTCTATTTACACATTTAAACTGTCAAAAGAAAACATGAGGTAAATGCTACAAAAATGCTTATAGTCAAGATGGCTAGAAGAAGAGAATGGCAGACAGGCAAATATTGTAATCCAGCCCAGTGCTAACAGAATTTGTAACTAGGACCTTAAGATATCTTTTCTACAGCAAAAGAGGATAACTCATCTCTATGGAAAAAAAAAAAAAAGCAACAAAAAAAAAAAACAGACAGAGCTACCTGAGCTTTCCCATATGAAAGCTTAATTAATATGAACTGGAAAAACTATATAAAGTACTGTGGGTTTTTTTAGTATTCCCAATGTAACTGGGGCTTTTCTTCCTAACATGGGTAAATCCTTCATATTCAAATTGAATGAAATTTTACAGATTATGTGGGCACGTTTGAAATGTGTCATTCCAAAGATAGATGGCGGTAATAAAAACCTTTGAAAAGTACAATTTTGTTTGCACAGGGCAGAGTAACTTTAGACATTGAAAAGGAAAGGGAAATGCGACGTTTGTTTTCCTTTCATTTGCTACAGCAAATTAGATGCTTTTATGCTTTTTATGTTGGAAATTCCATGTTAATGACTACAGATTAGCAAGGATGTCAGAATTTTTTTTCCTTATCTGAGCTCCTGAATAAAATTAACATTGCCAGCGGCTCACATCCAAGGTATGGTCTAAATTTACATGAAATATCACATTACAAATGTCTGAAGGTACATGTCATGGATAATTCAGTTCATATGGGCAGCCTTTTAGACTCTGAGGGATATGCAATCAAGCCTTTCCCCCAAAGGAATTTGGAGTTTCTGTGAAAAATACATTTCAAGTTGTAAAGGAACTCCTGTTGGGATGGTGCATCATTTGTGGGTTTGGAGAAGAACAAAAAGCACTACTTTGTATTTTCAGAATCCCTCTTGTACTGTAATTTGCAGTTGCCTGCATCCATTATATTTTTTCCTGGTTTTACTTCACTAGATTAACACTGAGGTTAATTTCAAGGCTTTATTTTCTTTATTTCTTATATAAACCATAATCATACCTCCATGTCCTTGAAATCAATTATTCTAGATAGCTGACAATAAACATATAGTGATCTTCACTTTTCCTAAAATAGTCATTTTACTTTGGATTTTAACATATTTTAAGATAAAAATTGATGAAGGTGTGTTTTGTTTGACAAGATCTGTGCTTGATTAGCTGGTCTTTGTTCCCTCAGCCTAGTTGAGCATGTCACAGCTGTGTTGCTGTTGGAGTGGTAGATTTCTTCAATAAACCATAAAGTTTTTTTGTTTTTGTTTTTGTTTTGTTTTTTGTTTGTTTGTTTGGGGTTTTTTGGGTTTGTTTGTTTGTTTGTTTGTTTTGTTGGGGTTTTTTTTTTTGTTTTTTTTTTTATAATTTTTGCACTGTAGTTCATTCTTACATCAGATTTAGAATTTGATTACTTTTTTCTTCTTTTTTTTCTTCTTTTTCCCCTAGCCAAAACACTACAATAGTTTCTAATTACTTCCAGATCTTTTACAGATTCTTCTCTTTGGGGATATAGCTTCTGCAGAAACTCAGTAGTTGTTTCCCAAGAGAGTTTTATCTCATAACACTTGTATTTTTCTGTATCTTATCTATTAACAAGGGAAATTTATTTTCTTAAACACAAAATACTGTCTTATTATTATTTAAGACATCTTGCTACTTGATCTGTTTAAAAAGATATTTATTTTAAGGATAAATCATTACTTTTGAAAAAATGCTATGTCATTTGTGATTGTATGTGCATGTAGAATCTCTTGACAATTTTCTGGATTTTGTAGTTTTCAATACATCATTCATTCTGTGTTTCCCCTCTCCTTATGCTGCTCAAGATTGTAATTAAGGAGCCTCCAAAGGAAATATCAAAACTAGAAGGAAAATAATCTACTTCTGAACCACTGTATTGAGGAAGATTTCTTTTAGGTGCTGTTCCTTGCTTTTATTAGGAAAAAACAACAAACAAACAAAAAAAACACACCAAAAAAAAAAAACCAAACCCCTCCGCCCAAAAACAACAAACAAAACAAAACCACAAAAATAAAAACAAAAAACCCCCACAACTGTATGAGGTGTGAGGAAAGTCATACCCATAACCAAAAAATGCTTTACTTAATATTGGCAATAAAACCTATTTGGAGAATTTAAAAGAAATGATAACATATAAGTCCCTCTTATGATTAAGCTGTAAGTAGATTCAGGAAATTGTTTACTTCTATGAAACATTGAAGAACTTAAAGTGCCTTAAATAAAGAAAACTATACCTAGAGTATATCCACAACTTGAAAAACCCCAGTATGTAATCATTTAAATTGGGTTCCAGCTAAGCTTTTCAAGTGTTGTTAACAGTGTGAGCTTCATAGATGAGTTGTGTCTACATTGTCTTATCTATTAACTTGGAGACTTCTTGGGCTGAATCCAGTCTTGTCTCTCTCTGAAACGGGCAGTCATTCAGCACAGGCTTAATCAGAAAAGATCTCTGAAGGATCTGCTTCCGTGCAGCAGAGTCCATAGAGCACTTTCCAAGAGTTTAACACATGTAAACAAGTAGCTGTATACTGCTATGTGTACCCTACCGCAGTCAAAATTTTAAAGTAGCAAAATGAGGCAGAAGATGGCCAAAGGGAAGGCAAAGGAGTGTATGCCTCATTGTCTGAAGTGGAAAAAAAAATTTGAAACAATATCAAGAAATGAATCTCACTCGGAGGAGAGGTGGAAAAACAAATGAACTAACAAAATTACCCAAAAGATGTGCCTGGCCAGTGTAAATTCAAAGGAAAGCTGCACTGAGAAAATTTGGGAGTAGGTTTATCTCTGAAAACACGGGAAAACCCCTCAACCAGGCACTGCAAGGATTTCGGTAGGCACCAGCACATCTAAATGTGCATTCTGCTTCACAGTATGGCATTTTTCTGGTCCCTACAGCTGACCAGAAGCCGACATACAGTCGAAACACAATCCACAATTCTTAATATTGAACATACTTTATTCAAGATTTTCTGTAAAACTATAAGGAGGAATTCTCCAGCTCTGCTGTGCAGAAACCTTTTAGTTTTCAGAATAGATTTCTTTATTTTACAGTATTTTTATATCTGTTTACTGTTGTTGCCAGTGTTAAACTTTAATTATACTTCTTGGTCTCCCTCCAAAAGTATTCTTAGAGTTCTCATTGTCTTTAATTTTTATTTAATAAGTGATAGCTTTTTCTGAGTACCTGTCATAGCAACACAGTTACAGAAGTGTTGCTATTTGTTTTTTTGACGCTGACTGCGATAGGAAGGCTGAAGACAAGTTAAATAATGACTGTTTCTCGTAAATCTAAGAAACAGTGAACTAGGAACTTCACCTACTTAGGAAATTAACTATGATATAACTTCAAGGATGAAATTAAGGTTGGTAAATTCCTATGGATCTAGAAGTTTTTAATCTTTCATTTCCTTATCATGAAACAATTTGGGTGTTTGAGCTTTGGTCGTTTCCCCATTTGTCCTGTTAGATTATCCACTGTCTCTATTTTTGTACTAGTGCAAATAGCAGACAATGCTGCACATCAGATCACTGCAAAAGTCTGAATTAAAATTTTTTGTAGAGGGGAAGGATGCATAGAAACACATGTACAAACATACAGAAACTCATTGTTTCAATACTCCTTTTTTCCAGTATATCTGGAAAACTTTTATCCTAGCAAAGTTCTGTGTCTTCTACCCTACTTTTGCCCTGCAGCTTCTTCTCTGTTAGGTCCATTTTCGTACCAGTGCTGATAATTTATAAGACAACTCACAAACACATTTGAAAATTGCTCAGACATTTGTTTTCTGGGTTAGTGAGTTAAGCTAAGAGCCGTGTTCAAAAGCTACCAGAGCTACCCAAAGAAAAGGATTCAGAATTCCAAATTTGGCAGTGCAGAGGAGAAGAGGAAAAACACAACTCTCACTTTCATGGCAGCAAGCTCCAAGTTCAGGTCTCTGTATTTAATAGAATCATGATTTTAGGCTACAGTTTCAGTGGTCAGTTTAGGCTTCTCTCAGGCCAAGGTCACCGTGCAGAGATGTCATCTTCTGTATGCCTAGTTCCATACTGCTGCTTGATCCCTTTCAGCCATATAAGAATGGTGGAAACAGTCACATCAAACTATATACATTAACTTGGAGTAAAAAAAAAAAGGTTTTTTTAACTGATTATACTGCTAGAGTAGTCATGAAAGCAATAGCCTACAGCAGGTGGCAGGTGAGATGGCTGGGGTGATAGGAAAGACAGGCTGCCTCTGTCACAGTCAGGTTAAAAGAAATGAATTCTGGCATTTGATGGGAGAACAGTAAGTTAAAACAAATCAAAAAAGCCCACAGATTTTCATTCACTGTACAAAGCACTAGAAAGGTGAGTATGAAAATGTCAGCAATATAACTCCAAACTGAGGCTTTGTAATCATGTTTTACCAGAGGCTCAAATTTAAGTTTGTTAAATGAATTCTTTGTACTCGAAGCTTGTACTTTCTATAATATTCTTATTCTATTTGGACTACATAAAAGTCCATCAAGAGAGAAGCAATAATACTACTGTGCCCTTATCCAGTATCAAATATGGTTGAACACAGCTTAAATGTGTTCTTATGTCTTGATGTTGATTTTGGACTCTTCACAATCCACAACATGGCCTATACACAAATAAGTCCTTCTATGTACTTAGTGTAATTTCCAAAGTGAACTTTAAAACAAGTTACAGAAGAAACAGAAAACTTTTTCTTTCTTTTTTTTTTTTTTTCTCTAGAAATTGAGTGGTTTGTTTTGGAAAGGTTTGATGATTTTGTGCATGGGGTTTTTTGCCAGTTTTTTTCCTCTTAACATTGCCCACTAGCTATGGAATTCTGGAACATTGCTTTCCAAAAGGTGATCAATTTGTGATATCTTTTTTTTGTTTTATTTTATGTTAATTTACTTGCATTAATTCCACATCCATGTGTGGAACATCTTCCAGCCCAACCTCAGTCTTCATTTCGTAATCATCTGCTTCTGATAACCTAACTTTCAAATGGAAACCATCAGTATATTTTTTCCTACCTGATTAGCAATTTTTCTTCCTTCATCATTCTGAGAGGTATCCTTCCAGACTCTATAAACTCAGAAAACTAATTCTGTGTTTTGCTTTTAGTAATAAGCAGGATGTTGTCTTTTTTATCTTACAATAGAGTCATCTTAGAATATCTTGTCTTTCTCTTGCCTTCCTTGTCAGAGTATTTTTGTCAAAAAATGTCAAAGAATACACTTATTGCACACCAATAAGTTGCTGATCTGAACTTCTTCTAGATTTATGCCAAGTGGGCAGGATCAGAAAACTGCAAGAATTACTTTCCCCATATCCTAATATGGCAAAGTGTCTGCCTCTGACTTCTCTATGAAATTGCCTACAATTGAAAAGGATCTTAGATCAGAGGGAAACACTTAGAAAATCATAGTCAGCTGATATTTCTTAAAGGGCCAAGAAAGGGTGCAAAAACTCATCACTGGAGACCATCATTACTAATATATAAACCATGTTTTTGAGTGGTTTCATTGTAACAGAGACAATATGAGGAATAGTTTTCTGTACATTCAGAGATCTTTTATTTATTTTTGGGAGACTTCAAATTAGTTATCTACCTCTAACATCAAAGATTCATTAAGTAAAAAGTGGACTGACTTTTAGAATTAATAGCCTTATGTGTCAACACATGTTGTTAATAACAACTTTAGCATCCTTTAAATAAAGAACTACTTTTCCAGTCAGAAAGTAATCTCTAGAAGTACAAAGATATGTATATCTTCTAACACACATCTTCTGTTTGTATTAGAAGATATGCAGACTTTCTATGAGCTGATGAAGGTTAATTTTATATCATCTAAATAAATGTGTCTGTTTCCCTAGTGTTTAAATAATGTAAATGTTTTTGCAGTTGTAGATTTTCCCCCCTCTCTTTTCTTCCAAGATACCAATGAAATGTTCCTCTGGGAATGTTTGACTTCATTTTCAAGATAAATTGGGCAATTATCACAGGTGATTGGAAGGGCAATGGGTCTGTGTGTTTTCAAGTAAACGAAATAGTTATATATTACTCTAAGTCAAGAAAGTAGAGGAAAAATGAGGCCAGAGTCCTGTGAAAGTGAAATCCAAAA
This sequence comes from Formicarius rufipectus, assembly GCA_013399695.1. NCBI lineage: Eukaryota > Metazoa > Chordata > Aves > Passeriformes > Formicariidae > Formicarius > Formicarius rufipectus. Next base: position 137,828 of record VXAU01000982.1, on the reverse strand, counting down.
CTTTCTGTTACCTTTATTGCATTGTTAAATTTATATTGACAAAAATAGCGTTATGAAAGTTTCATTTTCTTTTCCTTTCTGTGATTTGGCCAGAAGCGAGGAATATTCAGATACTTGCAGATTTGCCTTCCAGGAGCATGTCAGCCATCATTCTGCAACTTGCTTATTATGTGAAATAGCCACTTTTTAAATGGATGACCTATCACAAAATCCTAAAATTAATCCAAGATTTATTGAAAGAGTAGACCTAAAGTACATTTTATTTATCATCTGTCAGCAGTATACTTGTGAGTGTGAGAGACATATACAGGCAGTATAACTGTAATTCTTAGATCTGATTCTCATTCCAAACAATAATAGAAGGTTTTTAGACTCCAATATCTTTAGATAGATTCTTCTAGGAGTGGTAGGGATAGTCCTGTGATCTTAAAAAAAAATCATAATCTCAAAATTTTATGATTAATGTTCTCAAAAGTTTATGAGCCTGTATCTTGAAATCAGGTTTTTTTATTTTTATTTGCTTTTAACAGACATGATTTTCTGCCAGAAAAGAAACACAAAACGTTTCTTTCAATATTGTAACATTTCTTTTGAATATTCCCTCCTGACTGAAGCAAGTTATTGGTGCAAATAAAGTTATTGGTGAAGTAAAACAAGTTTTTTATTATGAAGTTATTGGTGATTTTAGAAGGTAACCCAACATGGAGTTCAGAACCAAACTAAATTACGTGCATCTTGTGAATTGCAAACACATTTTTATAAAGTTTCCTCTTCCTTTTCCAGATAAAAGCGAGCTGTTCAGATCCACACTAGGATTTTCCTCCACATTTTCAAGGGTCTAGGCAGAATAGAGGTGATATAATACACTTTCGTCTGTCTTAAGAAGTTTTAATTAATATGTGGTGATTGAAGAATTGAGGTACCAACTGACTTATTAATATGTTAGACTGGAAAATTCACTAAATGTTCAGTATAGGGGAAAAAAAAAAAACAAACACAAAAAGTCCCCACCATTCAGGTTAATTTAAGACATGGAGAAAAGAGAATTCTAAAGAAGATACTATTGATTGAAACAGTGGCCCTTGTAGTGGAAGGAGAACTGGAAGGTGGTTACTATACCAGGTATCTGTCCATTCAGTAACTGCAGTTTCTGAAGAAACTCAAAATTTATTATACCATTTTAGATTTCCTTGCAGAAGTAGAAGTGATGACAGAACTTTCAAAGTCACCATTCCTTTATGTTATTTACTTTTTATTATTATCACAAGATGTTTCAAGAATTTTTCTAATCATCATGAACACAAATTCAAAAATTTTAAGCAAAAGTTTAGTTGGAAAGAAGTATAATATAAAAAAAAGTTCTTAGCATCTGGACTTTATCTTTTCCTTTTTTTTTTTTTTTTGTACTACACATTGGAGAATTTAAAAAAATTAGGATTAGAAAAATATACTGAAAAGTGGACATAAAAATTTTAACAATAACAGAAAGTAAGAAAATGTGTGTTATGATTAAAAAGAAAACCAATTGCATTTGAAGTATCACCTGTACTGTGTTTTGGTTCATTATTTAGCGTTTTAGACTTTTACTCTCATCTTTGGGTTGTTCGTGTCCTGTCCGCCTCTGGGTGGGCGATTTCATACCAGCATTCAGTCTGAACCTTCTGTCAGGAAGGTGTACTGGTGTATTCTGTGTGCAGTGATACTTTTCAAGCAACAACAGAATAGACAAGGAGGACAAATTAGGTGTAGACAGGAGGACAGAGATTCCAATTGTCCTAAAAATTTAGTACACATTTGATGTTTTCAATAGAATTTTGAAAAAAATATTTAGAATGTAGCCATGCTGCAAGTTATTGAGCTGAAAGTCTAAAATTATACTGTTTAGTGATTACATATGGAGAGAATTTTTTTATTTGTTTCAGCGTGAATTAAGTTAAAAATAAAGTTTTCATTCTGTTTTTAGTACATACAAGTGATGGCATCATTCTTGAACACTGTGTTAGATAGTCTTTAAATGTGCCTCTATCTTTGAGTCTTCCACACCCCACCTTGTTCTGAGGTGCAGTGCTGGCAGTAATAGTCATCCCCACTGCCCTACCAAGCAGGAACCCCAAGGAATGGAAGATCAATTCATTTTTGTATAGAAGTAGTTCTCTGGTATGTGATTTTCTTGAAGCCTTCTGTTACTTCAGTATTCCATTGGCATCAGCATTTTTGAGGCTGATGACAGAAAAGTCTTACGGCTCTTTTTTAAAGGCTCAGAAAATTCATTATATGAACTGCACCAAAATCACACAAGGTGTAGTGCAGTCTTTCAAGCACTTAGCTGCTAATAACCAAATGTCTATGCTATGATTCTACTTAGCTGCAGCATAAATATTTCAACTACTGTCACTATTTGGTGTTTGTCTTTCCACTTCTTGCATCTTGAGCTTGAGAAAGATTTCTGTGGAATCCAAAATAAGATAAACAAAGTTGCTCCACATCTTAATCCAGTTCTTAAAGTGCATGCAGTCATCTGAATGGCCATTGCAAAGGCAATTGTCATGCTGAAATTTTTGAGTATTTCAATCTAATATTTGCTTCTTTTAAAAAGAAACTAGAAAAACAGAAAAGCAGGTGTCTCTTCACAAGTACAGATCATCTCTCAGGATCATGAATCTGTTATATTGAATTATGTCTGAAAGTGAGAGGAAATTGTAGTAGTAATAATTATTCCCTTATTTGTAGATTAATGGGGCGTTGAGAGTTTGTAGTGAATCTTTTAGTAGCTACTTTGTAGTGAAACAATGTATGAGCTGTAAGTCTTGGTTTCTTTATGGTTCTATTTCATTATGTTTTCCGCTAGTTTTTTGTAGATAGCTGGGCAGATTTCAGATATTTTTATTGTGAATAATTACTTCAGATAAATTGATGAGATTTTTTTGCTTATGGAGACACATAAAATGTGATTTGTATGCTTCTACATAGATATCTTTTGGATAGATGGTTGTTTAGGTACCTTGAGATAATCCAGTTAGCCATTTTGGATGTCCTGTAGAATCTGAGACATTTGCACTGAGCAGGAATATCTAACAAAACACTTGCAAGAATCTCATGTTCTTTTGCAGAGACAGGTAGACCCTCTGCTTCTCTTTTAAAATCTAATTAGCATGGTTTCTTCTGCCTGTCTTAGGAAGCCTTTTTTCTTTTCTCCTCTCTTTTCAACTTCTTCTCTGATTTGTCATCATACTTGTTCTGGTTTCATGCCTGCAAAGTCATGCCGAAAAGCACCTCAAGAGAATGCTAATAGGGGTTGTTAGTGTACAGTATCAGCTCTGATAAAAAAAAAAATAAAATTCTGCATTTCGAACACTCTCTCACCCAGGCTTTTGTTTCTTGCAATATCACAAGGTGCCTGTGTTTATTTAATAGAATTCTTTCATTCCGAGTTTCTCAGAGTGATTTTGTACTCTACCAAGGTGATTTAACTGTTTCCAAAAGCTAGGCTGCCTTGAGTTACTGTATTACCAAAACTAAAACACTGAAGAAAGGACCTATTACAATAGTTTTTCAGCTCACAAAACAGAGCCTTGACTGCTGATACTCTGTCTTCTCTGACCGGGAGCTACCTGCTCAGTAACTGGTCAAGAATGTGTTCATTATTTGAGTATT
>VXAU01000982.1:85568-122121 GCA_013399695.1 Formicarius rufipectus | reverse complement strand
TTTTTTTTTTTTTTTTGTGTATTGGCAGTCTGAATGTATGGGATATAAGATTTCATCTGGTTTTGAATCTTTCTGTATATATTTTTCCCCTGTGAGGATAAAAGATAGTTGTAAGCACCTTTTCTCATGCCAAAAAAAGAGATATTTTTTTTTTCAATCTTAATCAGTGTGTGTGATGGAGTTAATAAGGATTTAGATAAATTGGTTAGCTTAAAGGATGATGACATTATCATACATGTTTATCAGGTGTAAACCAGTTAGGACAGTACATTGAGTAGTGCTGTGTCTATGTGAATTTGAGATTCAGAGTTGGCTGGCTATGATTTAATGCAGATGTAACAGCAATAGCACTTTTGCCATCTTTTTCCTAATAGGAATGTAATTTGAGAATACACGGTAACTTTCAGTTACTAGTAAAAATCAGTACCAAACATTATTTTTAAGTATGATGTTTAAAATTCAAAAGGCAACAAGTGTCTGTGAACAAGTAGAGCAAGCACAGAATCTTCAGTATCTTCACAAAAATCTTTGTAAGACATGTCTTCCCTAACCTTGTAGTAGCTGCCTCTCAATGTTAAGATGACACGTTGTGCTGGTTTAAAAGTAAACTGGTGGGAGAAATGAACTCGACTCAAGAGATATTACAAGTCAGAGTTACAATTTACTAAAAAAGATTACAATAAATACAGTGATGCAGAGAAAACTTTTTTTAACCCACAAAGCCAGATGTATAACATGGCACCCTGGGGTATGAACAGAATGGTGTTTATTAACCCCTATGCTGAGTGCCACATGGTGCCCCTGAGTGCAAAGCAACAGAAAAGGAAACCTGTAAGTGAGGATGATGGTCACAATTCTGTCAAAGTAATGACTGGAGTCTTATTGAGAGTGAAGTCTCAGTATTGCTGAAGTTCTGCTCCTCCTCTGGATCTGACAGTTGGTTCCCAAAGTCCCAAAATCATATATGCTCAGATTCAGGTGGGAATGCCCAGTACCTCCCCCAGGGCAGGGAGTTTCACAATGGATTATTTAATTCTGTGAGTCATATGGGATATTTTTGGAAACTTTGATAGTCCAGGTTGTTGCAACTGCCTATTGCCTATTGCCTGTTGCAACTGCCTATTGGCCCATTAGCAGACACGATCCATCAGGCTGGATGTGAAGGTGCTGCTGCCTCCCCAGAGGGGATTTCTTGTAGCTGAGTCATTGCCTTGCAGGGTTCTTTAACACCCAGCTTGTAGCCTGAGGTGTCAGGTGTGCCCTGGGCATCTGCTGCAAACGATCCATTATTAACAATCCATCTGAAATGATACAGAGGGTGTAGAATACACAGTTCTGGTTAAACCCATTGTAGTGATAAACTGGTCCTGGCCCCTGTAACTAGGACACGCATTTAACTGCTTTAATTTATTATACTTCTGTTTTCAGCCCTACATTATTGCACTTACAAAACAAAACATCCAGGCCAAGGATATTTTCAGGCATTTTGAAGGCATGCAAGGTTTCTAAATTATGGCATTTCCCTTTTTTCAAGTGTCTGCCTTTCTGACAAATGATTTTAAGACTCATGTCATTACTAATTACTAATCTTCTGGATGCAAAAGCATAGTTTATCTAGTGTTCAAAGTTCTGTCTTAGGTGAATAAAAGCATCTAAGGTAAGTGAATCACAATATGTCCCTTATTAGCACACACTGATCCAATATTATTGAATGATTATATAGTGTTGGTAGGATGTGGCCTCTCTTTGATCATAACCCAAATTTGTTAACGATCATACAAACACTTTTTCATCTTTTTCTTGAAATCAAAATAAATGATAGAGATATGAGAATGCATGAAGCAACTGGAAAGATAGAGTTGAGATAATACTGACATATCCCATAGATAAGACTTTTGACAATAAACAAAAAGGATGACAGCAGGTATGTCTGTAGTTTTAAATGAAACCAAGTAGCTTAGACTGGCCATTGTTCACACTGCTTAAAGTTAGCACCTGCTAGAGCAGAGTGTCTTCATTCATCCTACATAGCACTTAATCCAGTTCTTCTCTGAAGCCTGTGTGATTCCTGCTTTACCTTTAAGATATAATTACTATTTTTTCTGTTTAGTTCAGATTGTTTGGATTAACATGAGAACTACTCTCTTGAATTATGTGTTCCATGTGTTCTCCTGTATGGTGTGAAATCACCTGCAGAACTTTCTTGGGTAGCATTGGAGTGAGTTTCAACTGAATAGGTTTTTTCACTGTGTCTTCAGCAAACTGTCCTTTGGATAATGTCTCTATGTTTTCTGGATTGGAGTGAGCGAAAATACTGAGTGGAGGCTCAGATACTGATTTCAATGCTGTAGGCATTCAGGACACAGTGTTCAGGCATGTTCTTTAATCACCTCTTATTTGTCATCTCCTTGACTTTGGACGATTAAGACCTTTGACATTTCAAGGTTGCCTCAAGTATGGCTTAGTTTGGCTAATGTGCTGTCCAAAAGATGCAGCAGCTCCAAAGTTATTTTGAAATGCATCAGGTCTCTCAGCCTCTGTAGCAGAAAGGACCATTAGAGGAGTGGGAGGTAAACTTGGGGTCACCAGCAGTTTCAGCCAGCTGACTTGAATCTGCTGCTGCATGTCTATAAAAGTTTTCTTATTCTGTAAAGCAGGCAGAGACTTTTCCCTGTGTATTGGCAAGAAGTTTATTTATAACTTGTGCAAATTAGCATACTCTGGGAATCCATTTGAAGTCCCTTTGTAGGTGCATAAAAGGGCACAGAGAATGTGAACACTTCTTAGCACAGATAAATGCAATTAAGATGAATGATATTTATCATTGCTCATGAACAGAGGTAGCTTACATTTTTGGAGTTTGTTTGTTTAGTGGGTTTTGTTGTTGTTTCAGTTGAGTTGTTTTGGGTTTGGTTGGTTGGTTTTAATATATAAAAACCATGTCCGGATGTCCCAAGTGATAAACCCAGTGGATTGAAGTTAGTCTTCATCTTTTCTCACCAGGTTTGTGGTGGTAGGGAAACCTAGAGTCATTCACCTAAAGCCATTTGGAGCTAGAATTCTTGTCTGGATCACAGCTGGACTGTTTGCACTGTGCTCCATTTATTCCATAGCTTGTTCATTCAGCAAGGAATGTGCAGCTAGTACACACTTGCTGCGTGTTCAGTTTTGAGATCCTAGCTAGTTGCTTCTAGGTCATTAATGACATATGGAAAAGTTCAGGAAGACCTGTGGTGCAAAATTTTATTAGAGGTGTTAAACACTAAATTCCTCATGTTAGAGAAGCTTGTTTATGTCATGAATCACAGAATGGATGATGTTGAAAGGGACTTCTGAACATCATCTAGTCCAAAACCCTGCTAAAGCAAGTTCACCTAGAGCAGGTTGCACAGGCAGCTTTTGAATATCTCAAGAAAAGGAGACTTCACAACCTCTCTGGGCACCCTATTGCAGTGCTCTGTCACCCACAAAGAAAAATGTTTGCCTCATATTCAGTTGAAACTGCCTGTGTTCATTCATGCTCATTGCCCCCTGTCTTGTTGCTGGGCACCACTGAAGCCCCATCCTCTTGACACCTGCTAATATTCACTCCTAATCCATATCTGAGGGCAGTTCTACACTTGCCTCTTAACAATAAAAATCTGAACACTTAACATTAGTAAAATGCTGAAGCATATCTTTCAGGAGGGTAGATTAAAAATAAGGCTAAATTTTGAAGACTACATTATAGACAACTTTAGCCTTTCAGCTTATAATTTCAAAAAAACTTTTTCAAAAATAGCAGAGTTAGATATAATAAAAATGGTTATTAAAAGCATGAATATCCAATGTGAACCTTGATGCAAGCTTGTTTGTCTATCTCTAAACAGAGACCCAACATTTGTCTTTCCTTGCCCCACACACATACTAAATACGAGCTCAGGGTAAGTGATTTCCTTCCTTCACCGATGGTAGAGCACATCAAAGGAGACAAAAATAAAGTTCAGATCTTTCCATCATACAGATGTAAAGTCTAGTAATCATGTCTTTCATCTCTAACAACTTTAATTTGTGGTGCTTCTAACAGCAAACACCAACCTTAGGGTGAAATTTGCTAGAAATTTCACATTCTTAATATAAGAATCTCTGAAATTGTTTCCCTGTGCTGCAAGAAGGAAAATCCCAGAACATGTTCCATTTTGACACAAAAAAAATCAATTCTTCCTGACCTTGAACAGACCTGTCAGATCATTTCATCCTGAAAGCTATTTTCTCCCTGCAGATAAAGAGAACAGAGTAATTTTTAATAGAATGGCCAACCCTAGATATGGACTACAGGGACAAGAAAGCAGTTGTTTCCATTCTTGCTGCCCAATAAGGTGTTAGAATTTTTAACAACACAGTGTTGTTTATGCTGCAGTTTTATTATGCATCTCATAGTATTTTGTGGTCTCTACAAAAGTCTTAATTTAAGGTGTCTGTCTGTCTTCATTCTCAGTCCAGTCTTAATCTATTTTTATCTTGTTTTAAAGTAAGATTTGTCTAGTTCTGATACCTTGAAAACTTGGAAACATGATATACCTTTCACTCTAGTGTTTGAAAAATGTATGGGAACTACTGTTATTATTTTCAATTTTAACAGAATTTTAGATCTTCAGTAATCTCATTATTTTTTAAGACTGAAATTGGAACACTTTGTTTAATGATGCAATGGTATGAATAAGAGTCTGAACAGTTGTCTGGATATTTTAAATGATAGTGCATTACTCACATTGAGGCTGCTTTAAAAAACATAATAAAAGTATAATACTTCTATAAAGAACTTTTCCCTTTGATAATAAATAGAAATCTTTTTTCCATTTAATTTCATTTCTTTGTGCTTTCACAAATGCAGAAAAAATTGGATGAAGTTAACTTTTTATGTCAACTAATTTGCCCGTTCAAGTACAGTAGTTTCATTAATGCTAATTTTTTCCTATTTTAAGTAAACCTGCTGAAATAGTTTTATTTGAAGTGCATCGAATTCAAAGGCTGATTCTGAATTTTCTTATTTTAGATTATTATGTCATGCAATGAAAGACCATATAGTGCGTGTCGCAAATGAAGCAGAGTTTATTTTGAACCGGCAAAGAGCTGAAGATGTCCACAAGCATGCTGAGTTTGAGGTAAGCCTGAGAGCTGCTGCATTTCTGATTCTCTGCTTTCACTCAATTGTTGCCTAGAATGTAACCCCACACAGTACAGGTGTTTGGGGGTTTTTTGTTTTGTTTTTGTTTGTTTGTTTGTTTGTTTGTGTGTTTGGGGGGTTTGTTTTTGTTTGTTGTTGTTGTTGTTGTTGTTGTTGGGTTTTTTGTTTGTTTTTGTTTTTTTTCTTCCAAGAAAGAAATTTTCATTGAAAGCATTTCTAAACTAGTTTTTAAAAGTTTTGGTAAGTGTCAAACACAAGGAATGGGTTTAGTTTCTCATCTTGTCACTGAAATTCATAAACGCGTTTACAACATGAAGAAAAGCCTTAATCAGAATGTCTAATCTGATATGGCAGGCACTTAGGTTCACAGAGAACTTTTCTGATTTATTGAAAATAGTAATGCAAATCACATTAGTAATTATTTTTCTTGAATTTTATCAAAAGAATATATGAGTTCAGCAAGAAAGCAAAGCAATTAATACACATACAGTACTTAATGAAAAAGAAAAAATAGAAATGTTTTATTAAACAGTGTTTTAAGGTCATTTTGTTAGAACATTTTGAATTTTGGAGAGCTTTAGGGTATTCACTTGCTGTAATTTTTATATTGAAATAAGATATTGCATATCTTTCATGATAGGAATCATTGACCATTGACAGTAAGACTGTGCTTAAAATATCAATTCTTTTTCATTATTGGAAGAAGTAACAGAGCAGCTGAAAACCATAACTCTTTAAGGTCTATAATTATTATTCTTAAAAGGAGTCAACATTCAATTATGTTTTTAATCAATGAGTGTTGCAGTGTATAATTTAAATTAAATTGCTTGTAAGTGATCCAAGTGAAAAAAAAACAAACCTCTGGTTTAAAACATGTTCGGTTTAACACACTTTTAATTATTTATTCAGGATTAATTTTGTTCCTATTAAAAAAAAATCGTGCAAAAGTAATGGATTAAAGTTAAAACTTCATTTTTGTCGTGACTTTATCAAATATGGGTTTACATTTTTATGATGTTTTATAGAACATTTCAGTATCACTGGTTTTTATTATTTCCAAACCTGCCTTGTGTTTGCATACATTTGTGTAGATATAAGTGTAAATGTGTAAACATAGATTTCCACATGTTTTAATGCTCAAGTGACCTAACATTAAGATAGACTGACATATTATTGATGATAGTAAATAGCTGTATCAATTTATTCATCTGTCGGAAAATGTCAGCAAACACCTGGTGGCTAGAAATAGGATCCAATAATCTTAGTTTTGATGAGGTTTTTATCTGCTTGAAACAGCTCTCTTAAATGTGCACTTTGATGTACTAGTTCTGGTGCTCCTTGACCTAGCTGAAAAGTGTGAGACACAGAGATATCTGTTGTCATTTTGAATACAAGTAACCTTTACTTCATTTTGTCAGAGCAGACAGCAGACACTTGTCATATGGGATTGCAACAACTTTATTACCAAGATTATACTGGATATTTTGAACATAGATAAAATCAGATTTACAATTAAGTGTATGTCAAAGTGAAGTTTCATATTGCCTCAACAATAAATAACATTTGATATTTATCAGAGCATCATGCAGTAACCTAAGATGACAATGGAAGATTGAGTTATCTGCTCTTTGAAGAATACATTGAGGTATAAGATCTGTCAGAACTCTAGACAAAATGAGAATATTCAATTAACTTCCAGCTTCTGTTAGCAAATAGGATTTAGAATATTAACTAAATTCCCTAAAGGAATAGACTTGAGTCAGTCTTATTGTCTGGTAAGGAAATTTTTCATATATGAAAATTTTCATTACATTTGTCACCCAAAAAACCTCAGATAAACATTTTAGATGAGTAGGATAAAAACTGCAAGTCAAAAAAGAAAATCATGAAGTCTAGACCATGTTAAATGTGAAATTCCCATGTACTTAAATAAGGTGATAGTTTCAGTCTGAAAGAATGTTTTATATATTGTCCTTAATAATGATGTGAAAGCAACTGAACATTTTATTATTCATCCTACTTGAAAGCAGTAGGGACAAAGATTTATGGTAGTTTTCTGTTATCTAATTGTAAAACTGTTATTTTGTTTCAATAAACTGTTTTGGTATATGTTCTCTGGGATTTAGTACATGTTAATAATTGCTCTCAGCTAGAGAACTGGGTGGATATTTTATTTTATTCTGACCCTTTAAACTTTAATTGAATCATTATGGGTGAAATTATTTGGTCCAAGTTGCTGTGTCTCCTGCACAGTGGGAAGGCCATGGACCAGCACCTAAATGTTATCCTGTGACTCCACTTGTAGCCAGGGCCATGGAATTGCTCCCAGAGTAGGTGCTTTACAGTTAACTTTCATTTTGTTAACCTTTGTAATTGTTCAGGAAGAAAAATGAAAATTTAATTTTACTGTCCAATGAGCTGGTGAAATATTAACCTCATTACTAAAGCAGATCATTGTACTAATTGGTGCTTCCCTGTACAAGAAGATAAATTGAAAAATGAATTAACCCTTTATGAATTTGTGTAACCATTGTTCTTCTCCATATAGATTACTTGCAATAATGCCTGTAAACACAATAGAAAGACCACTATTAAAATCTTACTGAATGCTAATGTGATCTGTACTAAAAAGGTAACATGCATATATATGAAGAATAAAGTACAATTTAGTATGAGGTTAATTTTAATTGCTCTTTAGAATACTAGCAAATTGGATTCTATTCAACACTGTGTTACATCACTGAGTGTTGGTTAAATGTGCAAAAATGCCTCTTAAATGATATTTTTTTAAAAAAAATTAGTTGTTTTGAGAATAATCTAGCCTTTTTAATTTATACCTAGAAAATTATACTTATAATGGATTTAATTACTCTGCCTGCATTCCTTTCCTTTAGATATTCTGAAAGAATTTTTATTAGGAGGAGAAATTGAGTTTGAACTTAACATTATTTTGAGAAAAATATTGTACTTATTATACATAAAGAAAGGATTTATCAAAACAAAAATACACTGCAGAATGTTGACAGTTTAGAAACAAGTTTGCATGAAGGTCAATAACCACAGCATTTATTTTGGAGGTAGTTTTTTCTTCAAGAAAACATGATGAAAATATTAGAACCTTTTCAGTTTAAAAGATGAGCAACCCAAATTTTCCATTAGCATTTTGACAAGTGGTAGTATGTTATGAAAGTTTTCATGGATGATATATAGTAGTAGAACCATTTCAATTGAAGGGTATGACCTAGTCCTTTGAAAAGTATTTTAATGAGTTCTTGTAATATTTAAAGAGTTTTAGTAAATAATAATTTTAAGGTGATTGTAAATAACCTGTCTTTATTAAGTGTATGTGCTTTCGTTCCTAGTCTCAGTGTGCTCAGTATGCTGCTGACAGAAGAGAGGAGGAGAAGATGTGTGATCACCTCATCAGCGCTGCTAAACATCGAGATCATGTTACGGCCAATCAGCTGAAACAGAAGATACTCAACATATTAACAAACAAACATGGTGCCTGGGGAGCTGTTTCTCACAGGTAAGTTGAAAATGTCAAATATGTGGGGCTTTGATCATTACTGGCAAAATTTAAGGGAAGCAGGCATTGTATAACTGAAATATTAAAGTATTAGAAGTTTTAATATATTTAAATGTAGCATGCGTAAAGCTGAGCATGACCAAAGTGCAGCTCAATTCTGCAGGGGCTCATATTAAAAAAGAAAAGTAAAATATGTAATTTTTTTCTGTATGTAACTGATGCAGCTTTATTAAGAGCTGTATTGAGCACTTTTTAAAAAAGTTCATTCTGTTCAAAGGGGAAATTAAATATTTTTGTAGATCATGCCAAAAATCAGAGCCTTGCTGTTCTGAATCACAAAAATAGCCAGTGGCTAAGGTGCTGACCCTCATGTGGAAGGCTCAGACTGAAATTGCTCCTTTCCTTCACTCAGAGCAAGGTCTTGAACCTGGGTCTGTCATGTGAGTGCCCTGTCTGCAGTAGTAGAGACTGCCAAGTCTCTCTCTTTTTTGTCCATTCTAGACACAAATACTTGATTATTTATTTAGAGTGAAACAGAAGAAATCAAGGAAGTCCTGCTCCCAGATACCCAAAATTTTACAGTTTGATTTTCTGCTTAAATCCTATTTAAGTCTTCTCTGAGTCAGGCAGAAAAGAACAGGAAGTTCCCTCTTAGTTCTGAAAAACTTTTTCAGTAAGAAATAAGTTGAGATGGATAGCCTAGTAAAAAAGCTTTGCTTTAGATAAATATTCCTTAAAAACATATCTTTTTGTTTAGGTTGACTACATACATACATTAATAAATACCACATATACTGTTCATTGTTTTTGTAATTCTGTCTAGTTGGTTCTTGCAATTACATAGTGTTAAAAAAAAAAAAAAAACAACAAAAAAACGCACATTTTTTTCATGTTCATTATCTGACATATTCTAAAGAAATCACTCTTCTCTGGATGATGATGATGATGGAGATGTATTTATTTTTCAGTGTGGTAGAAAGTGTGGAAATTCAGTCTCAGAGAAACTCTCTAGTCTAACACCAGAAACATTCAGGTGAAAATTACAAAAATGACAAGTAGAAAATTGTGATATAGTTAATTCAAAGCAGACTTAGTCCATAAGGGATACTCAGGTTATCTCTACTTAAGGCTTAAATCTGTGCTGTCTGGAGACTTAAGCATGATGAAAATAAATGCAATTTTCAGTCCTTTCAATGTCTTTGAACAACAAATAACAATTTCTGAATAATACTGCTTGTGAATGGCTGCATGCACTCTGCAGGCTTAAATCAGTTCCTATTCACTAACTTTTCCAGGAGACTATCTCTTCCTAGGGCTAGATAACTTTTATCTCCTGGATTGTTCATGGCATCCTTAAATGGCAACAGTCCACCACTGCAGTTGTTTTTTTTCCTCTTAAGTCCATCATAGTTTTTGATGGGCCATAACACAGTTTGACCCCTATGTCAAACCTATGGAATTTCTTATATCAAACAAAAGAAACTTATTTTATCCCTGTTGTGCCACTTCCCCAGTGTATCTGCTTCTCAGTTACTGGCTGGGCTCCTTTCCTGTTTTGGTTCTTGCTGTATTAGGTTGCAGATGTTGACTGTTTTGTGTTTTAGCTGCAGGCAGCTGCTTAACCTGGAGAACAAGGGGACATGGTGACAGCACAAGGTCTCCCAGTGGAGCTTCCTGTTTGCAGGAATGGGAAGAACTAGCATGATACCAGAGAGAGGGGAACATGCCCATTGGGAGAGCTTCTGAGCCTTGTTAGGGACTGAGGTCACTGATTCTCAGTGGATAGATCTGAAAGGCATCCAGGGCAGAAAATGAAGAGACATCTCATGAAACTCCTCAGGCATAGAAGGCAAAAACTGGTGTTATATACGTAGTGCCTTCAATACTTTTTATATGATGGAAATTGAAATGTGTTCCAAAATCATGCACATCTCTAGTCTTGGCTGGCAGGAGACAAAACAGAACTCAAGTCTCTGGTTTTAGTTCCTGGCAGTTACAGCATTAGCAGTTTCTTTATAGACTATGCCCTGGGAGATGCAGCCTAACTGTAATACAGTTAGTTTAAAACAAAAAAACACTAGGTTGTCATGCCAGACCTCTAGACCTCTGTAGTGACTCCATCATTTCTGTCAGAGAAAGTGTTCTGAAGGTGTACTGCTGGTCTCCCGTTCATCTCATGAGCTGAAGAACCTTCATTGAAATGGTGAATTAGGGAAATTGTTCTCAGGCACAGAAGGGGGAGGGGGAGAAGCAGGCAGCCACTTCTGCACTATAAGTGCTTGGGCAATAGCAATGCCTTTTGACATCCAAAATGGATAAGATACCTAAAAAATATTTCGGTGGACATGAGAGTGATTCTTCAAAGCTTCAATTCTCTTTTGCATGCACATCTCCTACTTCTACTTTACTGATAATTGTAGCATATAGTACATATACACAGAATCATTTAGATTGAAACAGATCTCTAAGGTTGAGTCCACACATTAATGGAACACTCTCACGTCCCCCATTAAATTATGTCCCTAAAGTGCCACATCCACAGTCTTTTAAATATCTGCAGGGATGGTGACTCAACCACTTCTCAATGTTTCACAACCCTTTTGGTGAACAAATTTTTCCTGGTATCCAAAGTAAACCTCCCTGGCACAACTTGACACCATTTCCATTTGTCCTGCATGTTTTTTCTTTATTTCTTCTCAAGATAAACAATTTTTAGCTTCTTTAACATTGATGCTCATGTTACAAAATATTATGGTCTCATTTTGTCAAATATGACTCAACTGTAGAGAAAATTTTTTTCCTTGTGTTTGCCGATCAACACAATGAGCTTGTAAACATCCCCAGTCTTTGTGTCTGCAGAAAGCAGCAACCAGCATTTATATTTAATCTGTATGTGCTGCAAAGTTTCCTATTTGTTCATTTAGAAACAGTCTATTCAGAAACACAAAAGGCTAGTAAAAAAACAAGAGGTCTGATGAATGAAATTCTATATTATTTGTAAATTATGAAATTTAAATATCTTATCAAAAACTCTTATTAAAACCTCTGAAGAAACAAGAATGGAATTGAATGGTATGAGTCAACAAAATACCATATGAAACCTTCAGTTCAAGTTAGATTATAGTTACATATAGATAACTTAAATAAAAATAACATAAAATCTTAGGTGACTTGCATTTCAATTACCATTTCAATAGTATATTTTAATTTATGAAGGTGAAATTAATTATAGGCAAGTGCTCCACAACTTGAATAAATGCCTACAAACATAGTATCAATGTAAAACCAATCCCTTTCCATACATTATTCAATCAGTAGAGTTTGAGTTGGCCTGCAAAACTCTTTCATCTCCTTATGACTACAAATGGTAAATAACAGTTTTAAAAAAACTGGAGACAAAAAGACAAATAGTTTTTATTGCTTGTTGGTGCTAACTTCTTTCCCCCTTCACAAATGTTTTCTCTTTATATCTCAAGGTGAAAACCAAAGTTCTTTTGCTCAGTTTCTTACAAATGTGAGCATCAACTCCTCTACAATAGAGAAATTACTGAATCTCCTGACTTGTCTCTACATATCTCAAAGAATAATAGATTTCAAAATAAATCTCATTATTTTGTTATAAATTCTGTTTGTGCCCTTAAACCAAACTAACTCTGTTTTCCACCTTTCGCCAATTTGACACTTTTATCTTCCTAATAGTATACCCTGTACAGACTGGTTTTCTCCTTTTTAATTTCAGCATTATACCAAAATTCAAATTCTGCAGGTTTTTTCCATTCAGATGAGAAATTGATGAGCTGGTTATTTCTTTGATGCATTGCCATGAATTCAGAGTGAATAGACTCAAGTTTCCTTGAGCTTGGGAAGAATAAAACAGGATGTTTCATAGCTTAGCATTAAGCCAGCACTTGCCCTTAGCTTTTTTCAGGGTTAGAGTTTTCATGTCACAACATATGCTTCCTTCTGTCTTCTCTGTCAGCTTCATATGGTGCTTCTCTTTCTCCCCATCTGCTTCTCTCCCCATACACATTTTTCTTGAAAAGAAAAAGTTCAGTGAAACTTGTCTGTACACACAGTTTAAATGCCTTATCAGCCATGTGCATGCCTGTGTTTCAAGCCATAAGCTGCTACTGTGTTCAGCTTCTTGGTTTTATCAGATATCTCAACTTTCAAAAACTTTTATTCAAGAATACTGTACGTATAGCTCTATCTTACAGTTTCTATAGGTTTAAGGCAATCTAGAGCAATAAAAAGAGTTCAGAGTTCCAATTAGTGTTCTAAATCTAAATATTAAAACCTTATCATAGACATTTTTGTGTGATTAGTTTTGATATTCACAGGAGGACTACTATAATGAGAAAAAATGGCATTTAAAAATGAGACTTGGTTCTCTTGCTTTCCATGTTTTGATGAAGGAGGTTCCATCTACATTAAAGCAGCTTTACCAAAGAACAAGTATACAAGGGCTTTTTCTGTTCAAATCCATCTTTGGTTAAACTAGACACCCATAACAAATTAATCATTCATGGTGGAGGGCAGAGCTGTCAAACTCATTCTGTGGTGAAGACCAAATTCGTCTGAGGAGACAGGCCTGAAATAAAAAAGTTTCTTGCCAGACAGCTGATTTTGCCTCTCACTACATGTGCTTCTGCAGAGACTGGGTTCTGCTGGAGGCCAGGGGGCTGAGAACAGAAAGAGAACACCACTTTCCCAAACCTATGGAAATTGGCAGTTAAATAAGTTGATTCTGGGGCAACACGGCTTCTAAACGAAGTGTTTCCAGTTTACAGCAAAGGAGACCAGTTCGCAGGAACATAGTAAGAAGTTGTTTCCCTTACAGCCAGCCTTTGGCATTCTCTGACTCCATCTCCATACTTAGCTGCTGTCTTAGGAAGTTCAGAGAAGCACAGAACCTATCCTGTACCCCACTGCAAATCAGCTTCATATTGTTTAGCTATTCATTCATTTCTGGCTCATTTTAACTGCTAGGCATGAATTACAAAGGCAGCTATAGAAGAAGAGTGGAAAAGATGTAGGACCAAATCCTGCCTTCTGGATCCAGAAGTGTGTTTGAGATGCCCATTGTTAGAGGGACTCTTAAGGTTCTGCATTTTTCCACTTTTTCTGTAAGAACTGTGAATTTTCTGTTTCTGGAATCGGTGGAATCTTTTTCCTCTGCAGAATATATTCTTCCAGATTGGCCTGAGAGAGCTGTGCACTTTAGCTTCTTCATTAGCTATCCTATTTAAAGTTCCAAATATTTAGTTCTGAGATTATTTCATCACAACATAGCACTGAAAAAATGCTTTTCTGTCTTCTGGTTTTTTTTGCTTAGCTGCATTATTTGAGATGCCCTGAGATCAGCAAATGTGTCAGCAGCATTCACATTTTTGGTCCATTAGTATGATACATTTCAGTCCACTTTCTAACTTTCTTACTATGCTTTCAACTTTGTGGCTGTTCCTGCTGCTCTGCACCCATTGCATACCTCCTTTCTTCCTCTCCCCCTGCATGCTAATGGTGCTGTGGCATTTGACAAGCATGGTGGGAAAAAGGGGGGTGGAAGAATTCTGTATCCTTTTCTAATAATGGGAGGTTAGGTGTAGGGTGCTATTTACATCATGGAGATACCTGCCAAGAAAGGAGTAATATATAACCACTGATGGGCTGTACAAGTGGTTACATAGTTTGCTAATGTGAGATTTATTCAGTTCTGTATTTGTGCAAGGTTACTCAGTTAACTCTTTTGAACTGTGGTGCTGTTCTGTGGATTTTTTTCCCACATCTGGAAGAAACCTCCTAAGGAAATATTTTCTTTGGAAAGAGGTAGTGTTTTCCAATGTTGGGAAACACATGGTACTTAGGGAAGACTTGTTCAACTTGTTCAACTATACAGAAAGATTTGTTTATTTCTATAAGTATAGTACATTGTATTTCATATTAAAGAAAGGCTTCTGCATTTTCTTTCACATTATTGCTTCTGCACTGAGGTTTTTTTTCTTTCTTTACTCTGGGTTTTTTTGTTTTTGTTGGGTTTTTTTTTGTTTTGTTTTTGTTTTTGTTTGGTTGGGTTTTTTTTCTTTTCTGTTTTGTTTCAATACGTTCTCTGCTTCTGCTTAAATTTGGTGTTCCCCTTTTGTTTCATGGCAGGCACAATGAGGAAAGTTTTGTGAATTTTGGTTTTCTTTAAGCCTTAGGAATAACAGATCTTTAAATGTCAAGTGGAACAGTTCTTTAACTGGAACAGTAATCAGAATACAAATTGCATACAGTCAGTTCACCACTATATGGTGACTGGTTTGCTCCTGCTGAAGTCTAGCCATAGAGCTAGCCCGTGCATGCACATGCAGCCATTCAGCTTTCAGGATACCTGTCACAAGAACAGCCACAGTGGTTCAGACCTGTGGTCCATCTAGCCCTATGACCTGTCTTCAACAGAAAGACAGGGCAAGTATTAAATGGACAGGTCCATCTAATACTCAGTCAGACTCCCTGAATTTTCAACTTAGGACTTCCTGAGGAATCTCAAGTTCACTCGGTCTTGATTTTGAAGTTTCCGTATCTCAGTAGGGCTTCAGTGTCCATCTGCCTTTCTTCACATTTTCCTCCTAGTTCCTGCAGCAGAAACAAGCTCTGCTCTATCAGATGAATGGCTTAACAGTTGCCAGTAATGAACAAAGCTCCTAGCATCATGCTCCTTCTTTCCCTGCCTCCAATTTAGGTAGAAGTAGAAACCATGAGGGAAGAATTTCTCTTTAGGCAGATAACACTTCCCTCACATGATTATAATTTTTTCTCGCATAAATAAAACAGTGGATGTCCCATCTTCCCCGTATGTAAGAGTAGAAAGCAAAGAATAAAAAAAACCGCCATAGATTAGAAGATTGAATAAGAAAATTTTATGTTTCAAAGAAGGCCTTATTTGCTCAGAAATTAAAATTCTATGACTCGTCCTTTATTTTCTGACATAAAATGGGTGAAGAAGTTCCCATTTTTCAGTCACAGTAGGCTGCTTTAGTACTACTACAATCCAGGGCTTTTTCCAATGTGATGCTTCAAATAGATTATGGAAGATGAATGCAAAGTCGTTTTTCTAAGAGAAACATCTGTAGTATTGTGATAGAATTCTCAGACTTTTTTTGTTGGAAACATCAGAAAAGCAAAGTTGAACCAGAAATGAAAACCCAGTGGAACAATTTTGATTCCCTTTGCCTCAAAACCTTAATGTCCTGTACTTTTTTATTTGAAATGTATTTATGTCCAACCATACTACTGTGAAACAATTTGAGACGTTCAGAATAAGAGTTTGGAAAGGAACTGAAGAGTAAATCATCCTCAGACACTGAGGAAGGTATAGTATGGTACATCACATGCTTTGCATCCCACTTTCTTTGCTGGGGGAAGAGTGGAATTCTGCAGGTGCTTCAAAAAACCTGTTCCATTTCTTTGAGAGATTTATAGTTCAATTTGTATGTGCATTATACTATCATTTTCTTTGCTAAAAATTAAATATGTTATACTTGAGTTTAAACTTAGCCACAACTTATAGTTGTGTCTTCCTAGTTCCTTTTTATCAGAGCAATGTGTAATCAGCTAAAATATGTAATAAATTGATATGTTTTTCTGATCTTAGTTGCTGGGATTCTTTTTATTCTCCTCCTCTTCTTCCACAGGAGGACCATCAAGCTTTGTGATGATTTTTCCCTTCTTTTTTTTTTTTTTCTCTATGGTACAACATCTTCCTTCTTCAAACTGGATTAGAGCTTTACTAAGTCAATGTGTCAATAATAGGGCTCATGATGCTGAAAAAAACTTTCTCTGCATAGCAGATTGTTGTTTCAATTCACAGTCTCATGTTTGGTAAAATCAAAGATCTCTCACAGTGTCTGTACTGTCCTTGCCATCTGCAGTCTTCATCTATCCATACTTTTACCACCAACCAGAAATACTCTGGGCTTGTGCCTATTTCACTTTATCTCCTCTTACTTTGTCTGCAGTAATTTCTAACCTGCTGGGAGCCCTACCTTGCAGTATTACTACAGGGAGTAATGGGGAAGTGCATATACAACTGCTTTTTTGCTTTTTTGCTTTTTTTTTTTTTTTTTTTTCTGGGAAGAAAAGCTCCCAAGTGCTGCATAAGAGGTCCTGTTTTTAGGGTGTACATGGAGCATGGATACCGAGGCCAGAGTCTTGTCCCTTTCCTCTTACCTTGATATAGCTTAGCAGGGAGTTTTCTTGGGTTTGATGTTTCTGTATGCATTTTGTTAGCACTGTCTATATATTCCGATATTAAACTATGAAGATCATCGTTAGACAATTCACATTTCTGATTTCTGAAAAGTATTCCCAGCAGATCTCTCTTTCAATTCATCCCTTTTGGTTGGGTTTTTGCGGCGTGTTTGTTTGATTGACTGGTTTTCATTTTTTTAAAGAGTGAAAAAATAAGTTTACACAGGTTTACTTTGTCTAATTCAGAAACACAATGTCTGTCATAGATGTCACATGAACTGAAGGAGTTTGCTCTACTTGATTATACTGCTTTCCTTGTTGGGAAAATAGATATGGTGATGCACAGTATAAGTCTAAATACTAATTACATCATTCAACTTGATATTGAAAGTGCTGTATAGGCTTGGTTTATTATGTGTTTTTACATGGCTTGTGAAGATTTGGTTCATTTGTTATTATAGCGTTTACTTTTTCTATACGACTGTGTTTTTACATAACCTATAAGCTCAGGGTTTTTTCAGCAGTAGTGTCTGTTCACACTGGGGTTTGATGTGTATGTAGATATATCTCTTGTACACTTACAGACATAATATATTTAATGATGACAGATTGCAGGCTTCTCCCAATATTTGGGCTCCCTGGTATATTGATATGTGTTATCAATAATATAGACTGTTGGTTAGGTTGTAAAGCTCCATTGCTCAGGAGTGTTATATTTTTAAGTCATCTGTCATGATGTCATGTGTTACAGAGATAAGAGACTATTTATGTTTATGGTGTTTTAAGTAACTCAGTAAGACCTTTTAAAATATACAGAAAAGGCTTGTTTACTGTCATCACTGCTCACTTAATCCTGTGACCTTGACATGATAGTATGCCCATAAAGCTCCCTGAAGGTAGTTCAATAAAATGGATGAAATGGAACAGTCCAATGATTGTTTCAGCTTCAGGAATATACTGTCTTATGCCATAAGTGTTTCCTAAACATTCAATAACACTGAACTGTTTTAAAACCCAATAATGTAGCAAATTATCCAGTTGTCTGGATTACTAGAAAATCCACAAAAACATTCATAAGCCTTATATACTTTTCGTGTTCAATTTGAGAATGCTAACCATTGTTTTGAAAAACGATCTGCATACACAATGCCAATAGCATTTAAATGAAGTTATTGCTTAAAATTTAAGTGCACTTATTTTTCAGGTTCCCATTGTTGTTTTCACTTTTCTCCTGATATCATTTTTTTTTTTTTTTGAGGGTGGTTGCTTTTTGCTTTTGTTACAGTCATAAGCTAAATCTAGGAAAGATTCATGTGTAAGAAATTTCTTGAGATGATTTACAAGAAGGTATGTTTGCAGTAATGGTTGAAAGCAATAAAAATGTACATAAAGGGGAAGGTAAATTTGGTGTCTCTTAGGGTCTATTTAGAAATACTACTGAAGCCTTTGGGATACTTTGCTATAAGAGTGCATTAATTTTTATGCATAATATATTGTGTGCTATATGAAAACATGGAGAAAAGTAAAGAATGATATATTTGCCTCGTGGTGAGTGGAAGTGTTGTTTTGGCATTTAAAAATGTGCACTTTCATTTTCTTAAATGTATAGACATTCAAGTTTCCAGTTTCTGTAGGGAACAAGGTGTTGTCTTCAGACATATAGTAGTTTTTACACTGGTTAGAGTATTCAAGCCTCTTGTGCATACTGAATAAAAAGTGAAGTTTTCAAAGTTGATGACAGCTTAATAGTAGAGGAAATTTATTTAGTGAACTTCAGACAGTATTTTTAGTGGTAAAACTTTGTACTGAACTGTTGAGCTAAAAACCTATGAAAATTAATTGAGTGAAACTTTTCAGAAAAGAAGAGTAGCCAGAAGTGGGTTGTGGTATATGTCTACCAAAACAAAATGGAATCTACCAGCCTTTCTGATTTAATATCAGGTACCACTGAGAAGCACCAGAGGAAATAAAAACCTACCCTACATTATTTGTCTAAATCTCGGACAAGGTTGAATAAGAAAAAAATAATTTTCATAATGGTGTCTCCATTTGAGATCATCAGGATGGGCTAATAAAAATCTCAGTTTGACTACTCTTACAGGACTCAAACAGACAAGCTGTTTAATTGTTCCCCAAGTATATGTCACCTTTCATTTTTAACATTCCTGGAATTAAAAATGTAGAAAAAAACATAATTGGGAATTTGTGAGAATGGCAGCAAATTTCTCTGGTAATGGTCTCAATGAAAACTGTATGGTCTGTTAAATTTTAACAAAGTAGATGTTTTAAAGATATGAAACCCAATGAAATAAAACCAAAGTATTAAAATTAGTATAAAATGTAGATTAGCATTTAAGACCAATTCAGTAGTGTTAGAGAAATATTACCGAATTTCTTTTAAAAAAGAAAAAATACTTTCTGCATACAACTTATGTTTTTCCATTAGGATGAATGAACATGCCCTTTCTGTGTCATTCATGGTTTCAATAACATTTATAAGATGTTAAATCATATGCACGTTTCTAAGTACCTTTTAGTAAAGAATTGGGTTTCCTAATTACGACTTCTTAGGTTCTCCATTGGCTCCAATACTCTAAAATTTTTATTGTTGTTTTCCTCCCCACTAGTTAGTCTTAGCAGTTGTAAAGGCTAGACACATACCTTCTGCTGGTACTTTTTCAACCCTATTAGAAATTCATAGTTAATATCATCACAGACAGAGAAGCATAAAGGTCAATGAATGATATAATTGGCATACATATAGCTGAATGATGATATCTGTTCCAGAAATTGCAGGCATGAGGAAAACTAGAGTGCCTGAATCAAGGTGGGAAGAGGACAATTTTCATATTACCTGACAAACACTATCTGACTGAGAAATAACTGTAGATGTGACTGAATAGTCGTTGTACAAAACCTTCAGGTTTAGATCTGACAGACAACCAAATCTGGAAAGATCTGTAAGGTGTGGTCCTTACTCTTCAACTTTGATTCTCATGTCTGTCATCAGTAGTGAAACAATAAAGTATCAGTCAAGCATTTGTATTACTGTTTGAGCTGGCTGAATTTCAATATAGTAGCAATATTTCAGTATAGTAGCGCCTGTTTTATTATTTTGAGAGCAGAAAAGATAGCGGTGAATGTTCTCCCTTTCCATAGCCATGCTTACATCTCTCCTTCTCATAATAAAAAGCAATCAGCAACAAAATAATAATAATTTAAAAAAAAAATATTTCTAATCTTGCATTAATGCCGAAACATTACAGTTTGAAATCCTTTATGAGCTGAAATTATTTGGGGGACTTCCAGGAAGGGCTAATTTCCATAATCGAAATTCTAACTTCTGATATGTTTTCACATTTCACAATTTGCATCAAGGAGATGAACTCTTGGAGTCTCTGTCCAAAGGAGGGAAAGACTGTTGGTATATTCCAGGATTTGCCCTATATTTACATAATGACTTATTTCCTTTTATAAATAGCCAGCAATAATGAAGGGAGAACATGGTTTACAGAATTTATAGTCAGGAAGTCTTCAGATTTCTCCCTAGATATAGTTGTCTGTGCAATTCAATTTAAAGACAATTATGTGCCTCCATTTACAGTATCTAGGTGTTTCCTACCTTCCAAATCTTTCCTGTAGACTTGGATCACTGAAAGGTGTTTTGCTGACACTTGACTGAGTGCATTCAGGTTATATTCTCTAGTATATGGAAAACAAGGGAGTGTAAAATTCATCTTCACCTGGATATTTCATGTATTGGGATCGAGTATTAAGACAGAAATATGGCAAAATACTGTTTCATATGTATACTGCATTGAGTAACTGTTCTCAGGCATGCATTTGTTCCATAGTAACAATTAAGTCACACAGTATAGTTTTTGATGTTTTCTTCATCAGTGTTGCTTAATTGTTTTTTGTGGTGTAATTATTTGTTTGCATTTTCAGTCTTACAAATTATGTGTTTGGGCATATTTGTCAAGAAACTGGAGCAATGCAAGAATATTTTGCATATGGTTTTGAGGGTGTGTGAGAGTTGTTTATCTGTGGGTCAAGAAAGCAATACGAGTGAAAAAATGATGTGTTATTTCCATGATCTAAATGCTCTGCAGCAGTAGCAGCAGCTGAGCAGCTCACTGTTATTCAATGCTACATTAACTTTTCCATTAATGCTGGTGCTGTAAAATATGAAGCCCTTAAGCACTGTCAAGTTGCTGCCTGATTTTTGTTCCTTTGCATGGCTGCTGTATATTTGCATCCTACAACCATTATATAGATAATCACCATCATTACTTTTTAGAAGGCCATTTTCTTATTGTTCTAAATACTGTTAGATACAGAAAAACCTTAACAGAAGAAAGAATCTTTAAACACATTCACTAGAAATGCTGTCTTTTTAGTTATTTGTTACTATGACTAGATGATGCCAGCCCAAGTGTCAGCATGATATTTTACTTCTGGGGTTTTCTTTATTTATTCACTAAATAAAAAAAAAAAAAAAAAAAAAAAAAAAAAAACACAAAACAAAAAAAANGTTAGGAGGGAAATTATTAAATCTTATTTTGCATCAAGATAATTTTTTTGTTATGTAATAAACATTGATGTATTTTCAAAATGTTGTATTATTAAAAAACTGAATAACATTTGAAGATTGGAATTGCAGTTATTCAAATTTCTTTAATTATTTTAAATATTTGTTGATAATATACATGTTTATGGGAATAGTGGATTTAATAAGTGTCATTAAAAAATCAGAGCACCAATTCACAGTACTACCAGCCAAGACATACTGACCATTCCACCCACTCTCCCCTCCAGAATTCACAGTATAGTTCATATGGGAAAGCAAGATTCTCCAGCCATGAAAGCAGTCACTTTATGCTCTAAGTAATGAAATTATAATCCTAGTGGTGCCAGTGAGGTGACACCTCAATGCTGAATAAATCAGTTTAGTCTTTATGCCTTGTTTTCCCCATCCATAACACGTGAATTGTGGTACTTTGTTAAGAGTGATTTGATATCCGTAGATGGAAGAAAGCTCTAAAAATAGTGCCTAATTAAGATCTTTTATTTTAAGAGAAAGGTTTTAAGTATTTAGTGCTGTTTTGCTTTATGCTAAAACATGCTTTAGTCATGTAGTTCTTTAGGCTTTACTATGCCACTGATTCACTCAGTTCACTGTTTTGATGGTAAAAATCATCAGCATCTGAATTAGCATCAGCATCATGAGTTTGTGTGATGGCTCATATACAGACTGTTCTAGCTGCATAAGCCATTAGCATTGCGCTTAAGATCTGTTTCTGGCATTTTTGGAATAGGATGAAAAGGCTCATCTGATTTGATTATCAAGTTCTTACTTTTATGTTCAGATGTTCAGTTGACTGGTTCTGATTGTTTTCTGTGGTTTTGTCTTCCACAACTCTATCTTACGGAATTTTTGTGATACTAATTTTCTTTTTTTTTTTTTCTTTTTTTTTCTTTTTTTTTTAATTCTAGTATTTTGATGTTTACTATTATTTGATTTCAGATAAATGTGAGGTGAATTTAGTATCCAAATGCTATAAATATCATCTTGTATTGTATAAAGAGATGGGTTATCCATAATGAGCCCTAATCCTACAAAGAAATTCCACTCCGATTTCATTACATTTACAAAGAAAAGTTTAGAATTTATTATATTCTTTCCATTATGAAAAGATTACTTCTATTTCAGGAATTTCACTTAAATTCTTAAATTTTTGAGTTAGAAACTTTCACTGTTCTATTTAGTAAGCAGCAATCGGAATGGCATTGTGTTACCAGCGCAAGTTCTGAATGTGCACTTACTGATCTAAACCCTCTTGGGTGTTACCTCAGTCTCATCCCTGGACTTGTGTCCATCCAACATAGGATTATGGTTTTTCTCATTTATTTCTCATATGCT
This sequence comes from Formicarius rufipectus, assembly GCA_013399695.1. Taxonomy (NCBI): domain Eukaryota; kingdom Metazoa; phylum Chordata; class Aves; order Passeriformes; family Formicariidae; genus Formicarius; species Formicarius rufipectus. The sequence continues at coordinate 99,273 of VXAU01000982.1, read as the reverse complement.
GCTGAGAAATTTATTTTACACTTTTATCCAGAGTGTATTTCTTCCTAAAACCTGTTAAGTATCTTTTCTTTATTGCTGCCCTGGCTGGATATCTGTACCTACCAGCAGTAATATGGCACTCAGAAATGTTTTAAGCAGCTCATAAAGGGGCTTTTAGGAATTAGGGGAAGAAGAGGAGTAAAGAAAGAAAGTAATTGATTCAAACTTTTAAATTATTTTCATTTTTTTTAATTGAATAAAATACTTGGGATTAATTAAATAATTTTGAACAAGAAAAGCTGTGCAATTAAAAATGTCTTACAAAATCAAACATTTTTTTAAATTAATTCAGTATTTATATGTTTGAATGGGTTGGCATAAAAGTCAATAACTACATATGAGCAAATAACATATAAAACAGAGTATGATATGAATGCTGAGGAACAAAGCTCTTAGCACAAAAAGCACATAATAAAGCCTCAGGTGGATAAAACCAGAGGTTCTTGTGTAAAGAGTATTGTTTTGTTAATGTACCATAAAGATCTTTGTTTCATTAATTAGTTGCTCCTGCTTTGCGACTTTGGTTTTTCTTTTACATCTTGGAAAAAAAAAAATCCTTCCTGAAGCATTAGGTGGTTCTAGATTTGGGAAGCAAAATAGTGACTATTTTAACTTGAAGTTCTAGTTCTGTTCATTAAAACTCAAAAGAATGTCAAGAAACTTGATCAGTAAACAAAGGGAATTTTTATGATCGTCCTTGTTAAGAATCCAGTTAAAGAATTCTCTGAAATGGAAAGGTAAAAGGCTATTACTCAAAATACATTTTAACAGTGATTAGCTGTTACCTGGAAAACTAGCTTTCATTCAGTAGAGTGCTATATTTTGCTGAAAATCAAAGTTTACAAAATAGATTTCAATATTTTTTAGTATGGCAGGTGATGAATGTTCTCCCACTGAGGTTATATCAGAAAATCAATATTTGTAAAATTGAAACAGTATAGGTTTGTATTGATCCATGTGGCTAAATCAAAATGAAAGGCTTTGTAACAGCTTTCTTAGACAGCCTGCTACCCAGTAATGGCAAACTATCAATTTTAGCTTTCCACTGATAAATCAGCTTGAAAATTGGATGTCAAATTTTTTTTTTTACTTGAAGTAGTGATTTTTTTCTTCCCTCTAACCTTTCTTGATGTGTTAGATTGGTTTATAAGACTAAGCTCTGCCTTTTTGAAAGCAGTTGTCAAAACTGACATTTAGATATATTTTGAAACAAAATCTAAACTCTCAAAGCCTAATTTTGTCTACTGGCTGGCTTGTTGGTAATCCTGTATGTGCATCTCTCTGTAAACAAATATAAATATGTGTTTAATACTGAAAATTACATTGATTTAGTACTTCAGGTATATATATTTCTCCCTTTTCTGATCTCTGAAGTTCACAAAGGTCAGTTCTTCAGCTGCAGCTTTTAGAAACTAACACCTCAGAAACTATTTCAGCTTTCAGTGATTAAGAAGATTGATTTTTCTTTAATTGACTGAGTTTCATTTTTATTTTGTGTTATGTGAGGCTTTATGAAATTATAACAAGAACATCAGTTTCAGCTGTAGATTGCAGGGCATTGAAACCTGTGTGGATGGTTGCTCACTGTTTTTAATGATAGAGAAAACAGGATACCGATTTTCTCAGAAAAGAGCAAAATCACTTTTAATGGTGGGGTAAACCCTTTAATTTGGGTCAAATGCAGTAGTTTTCAGTGGCAGTTAACAGTGCCATACCTTCATGTCTGTACAGCAGAATATAAGTTAACTCGAGTGGGTATTGATCGTGAAGTTTGCTGTTGTATAATTACTTTTGGCTGTAGAGAAATGTGGTGTCTATTGATCTAGATGGAAGCATTTGACTAGCAGTTTCCCTTGGCTAACAGTGAGTGTCATCTTTCAGCCATGATAAATGGTAACACTCTGGGTCAGCATAATTACTTGGTGGTGAAATGAACCTCCTGTACCCTTCTCCTCTCACACCAAGGAACCACAGTAATCATCTTTATCTGAAAGCCATGATTTACTGAACTAACCAACCCCTTAATAAAGTCCTTTTCTCCCTTTCCCACAGTATGCACCACCATTAACTGTGGTTCTATACTCTTGTTTTAAAAACTAAGCTGTTCTGAATCCACAGATATGATTAATTTTCTTTTCCCTAACCCCTGCCATTTGACCTGGACTTGCAGGAGGCCTGCTCTCGCAACACTCTTTTAATCTCAATGTTTAGTATTCATGTAAAAAAAAAAAAAAATTAGAAATATTATGTTCATCATTTTGAAACACTGCTTTTTAAGTCTTGGAACCAAACATTATTAATGCACCGTTAAACTGTTAGTGTACTGCAATGAAAGCTCTGTATGAATTTATTGTCAGTAGCCCTTTAATTTTATAGAGTAATGTACATCCTGGATGTGATGTCTTTCAAGAACAGATGAGGATATCTCTTCACAATTTGCTGCTAAAAAAGCTTCATTTAAAATAACTTTGACACTTCACTTAACAAAATTTTTAACTGTAAGAATTTTTAAGCCATTTTTCACTTTGCATATGTATCTAGTAGGTGACAAATATGTTATCAGAAATAAGGAAATATTTATTGCTAGAACAGAAAACTGATGATTTGTATTGCTTGGCACCTTTTTAGTGGAGCATTTTCAATTTGTTATCAATATTTCATTAAAACTCTGTATCATGTTGTTGAAAATGGGTTTGTGTTTACTTGCCAGTAGTGTAATATGGCCCTGGGGTAATGACTTTTTGTTAAGTAATGTTAGTTAAAGAAAATCTGGCAATAGTTTTAGATCATTTTAAGACAGCTGTGAAGGGTTTGGATAAAGGTCATTTTCAATGATTGTGCTTAGTTAAATAAATGTGAAGGGTTTTACAATGGGAATCTTGCTTTTCAGTATGCTGTCATAAATTTCCCCTTAACACATCTGGGAATACGAAGTAAAATGTATTTGTTTCTGCCTTGAAGGCAATGTATTTTATACTTTCCTTTGCTTTGTTTGTTTTCCCCTTATAATGCTGTTTATTCACATAACTAGAGTTCAAAGGTTTTACTTTGTCATAAATTAAATCTTTTATTCTCTGACAGTCTGTGGGACCCACTGCCTATAATTTTCAAGTGGTTGTAACTCAAAGATTTTTTTTTTTTTTGGCTGAGATTTAGTCGTTAAAAGTGTTAAAATTTCTGACAACTCAGCCTCTATTGTGACCCTGGTTCATTGCTTGCTCTCTCCCTTGGCCACAGCTGGCCTCTTGCTGTTCACAGCTGAAAAGTGAAATCAATGCTAGGTCTAACAAAATGCAGATGAAAGCCATTCTGATCATATAGAGTCATTTCCCGTAATTTTATCAGCCTTCAGTTTCTTAAATGATCTCTGGAAATCATTGTTTGTTCATGTGAATACAATATCGAATTTTGTGATAAAATGTCCTGTCTTTCTAAAAAGTAATACTTTCTTAAGCATTAGTAGTGATATGCAGCTCACATTGCCATAGCACAATGTTTTAAAATATCAGTCTGCTCCTTCCCCTGTTCCCTCCTGAAGGGAAGACCGTCAAAGAGCTGCAGGCTGAATCCTGCCGACTTTGAGCCTTTGGAATCTTGTGAATTGAGGTTTTTATGTTCTACAAGGCTCAGAGCTGGAAAGTAAGAACTCTTACCATGTGTCAATCCATATTTCCATTGATCTCGCATCCTTTTTATTTTTATTTGAGCAAGATTGGTAGGAAGGCTATGTTGCAGTTAGAGGTGGCAGCATATTATGTAGCTTAATGCTCCAAAGGTCACAGAACTACACCGAGTTTGATAGAAAACAGCCTTTCTCCTTATTTTAAGTGGTTCCTGCTTTGATTACAGGCATTTATTATAATTATCAAGAGATTAGTCTGTTGTTATAGAATCCTTGTAATGGAACCATTTAAAAGGAATATAATGGCAGTTTATTGGATTTTGCAAAGGAAAAGAGAATGGATAAAGTGGTGGTTTTTAAATGGATCAAATGCTGCCTTAAGCATACTGATTTTTTCCCTTTTGTTTAGCTTTGCATTTCTTTTTGTTTCACAATTTTAAGTTACATAATAAATAAGTCACTTTTTTTTTTCAAATTCTGAAGGTATTTTATTTATAACATTTTCTTTGTAGTCTAATCCCATGGAGTTTTGTTGATAATTCCTTCCAAAATGTTCTTACATTATATATAGCATAGAAAGTGTATGGTGACAGAGCTGCAATGTGATTGTATTAATACCTCCATTTAAATAATGGCAACAAAAATGTATTTTTGATCAAAAATAATATGTAAAAACCATTGTGAATTCTATATTTTATCTGCTGAAGTTAGCTGAGATGATTTCTCTTTATATAAGCAAAATACCATAATATTGATGAAACCTGGTAAATATCTTTCAGGTTTGTATCAGTTTCCCCTAATTAATAGTGTACAGTTGTATTTATTGCACTTACTCCAAAAGAATAAATGTTAAGATTATAAATCAGTCATCTCATTCAAATGTTAGAGTGCTATTCCAGACTTTGCAGTGGATGTAAGAACTAGATGACATTAAAAAAAATAAAAATAAAAGCTCATAAACTTAAGGAGTTTTATACTAGGAGTTAGTTTATACTTCAAGACTTCAGAATTTTGTAGTGTGTGTATGTCTCATCCGTTGTATGAACACCTTCAAAGTTTACATTCTGCTACTGAAAATATGCTGTCCTACACTAATTAGCTGAGCAATGGCATGAGTTATTTAGTTCTGCTGTTAACCTGGGGAAGAAAGTTAATTGACTCAAACTTTGTTGATATAGGTCTGTTTAATAGAAGTGGGGAATCAGCCCCAAAATAACAGTGTAAAACAGTATAATAGCAAACTACAAGAATAGGATTGCAAGTCTGCTGTTTGAATATTTGTTGGCTGCCAACAGAGGAGGCCTGAGGAGGAGTGTAGTATTTCCCTAGGTGACTGTCGTGACACTCCCCCAGCATATCCTCCCAGCTTTCAGCAAATTGTAGCTCAGGGACTTCCTGAGCCAGAGGTGATATCCTTGAGTTTAATAACTTACGGTGTTTTTTTCCCCATCTGTGAAAGGAAATGTCTAATCCCTTTAAGAACTCATTTAAATTTCTGCTGTCCACAATCTGACATAGTGTTGAGTTCCATACCTTGAGCATGTCATATGAGAAATTCACACAAAGTGCAATATTGTTTATTTTGAACTTGTTGCTTGATAATTCTATGTTCTCCCTTGGTCTTTTCTTATTAGAAGTTCTTTGGTTGTAGCCCTTTTATTCTGCATTCTAATTAATGTTTTACTAGTGTAAAATGAGCTAACATCATCAGAAAAGGCTGACATTGTTCCATTCTACAAAATTTTTGTGATTCATGGGAGAAGCTGCTGTGTCCACCATAGCTTTTCTTGTATAACTGTGTTTCCTCTAAGACAGAATCAGGTAGAGGGTATGTGTATTTCACAGTCATGAATAGTGCTTCCTTTGTTTTTTGATATGTAATGTGTAAATTAAAAAGTACCTTGTTTGCAAATGTAACCTGAAAATTAGGGAGAGTGACCATGATTCTTCCCCTCATGCATATACCTTGAGCACTGAATGACACATACAGACTCTTGGGCAAAAAATTAATATGGGGAGTAAAACTTTGTAACTTAATTTAACTTTGTAACAGGGAGCAAAAACTCCCTGCAAAGCAGGGAGAGATTCCTCTTCATTTTTCTAAAAATTTCAATATACCCCAATGCTGAGTCTACTGCTGCTTCTGGAGTATTATGACTATTATTATGCCCATTTAATTTTGTTGTTTTGGTATGCTGTCAATATTCTCCTGTGCACCAAAAGTAGAACGCAGATTTTCTTTTTTTTTTTCCTTAATTTTTTTATCTCACAGTAGAAAAGTATTTAATATCAGAAACAATGGTCTAATCTGGTTGCTTTCTTCTTGCTTGATTTCAGAGATCTGATGCAGGCAAATAAAAGTTTTGGAGATGTTCACTGAACAATTTTTATAAACATTTATAGTGAAAACACCAAGTATTATAAATAAATGAGCTATTAGCAGCTCAGCCAACAAGGCCCCATGATGCTTCCTGCTTTTCTCTTGTACTCTGAGTTTTCATAGTTTCTAGTGAATCTGCTCTGAGGGCAGACTCTGAATGGTTTCATGCCATCAACCACTTGCATGGTGGCAGAGTAGACCGTAAGGGAAAAAACGCCTGAGAGTAGGAGTTTGTGACCATTAACAGGTGATTGATAAAACCATAGGAAATTGGTGTCTAAGAGGAGTGTATTACTGAGAGTTGGTTCTGGATTTCATGTTTCTTTGAGTGTGAGATTTTCAGCATTTTTCTTTTCTACTACTTTAGCCGTGCTGAGCGTTGAGCAGATACTTGTGAGTTTTCAGGAAAGGGATTTTAGCTGTGCAAGCTCCTGCTGCTGTCCAAAGGCTGGTTAGAAAGCATTAAGACTATCAAGTAAACAAGTTTTGGTAATTGATATGATTACTGATAGGGAATAATTTCTGGCTCATACTGTCTTCTCACTGCTTACCAAATCGCTACACTCAGATACACTGCAGTTGTTCACAGTGGGGTTTTTATTAGCAATCTGTTGAGGTATACTGCCTGTTTGGGAGATAATATTTCTTGTAGCAGGAATTAATTTATAACAGTGTTGCAAATATCATGGAGGGCAAAGGTAGAGTATTTTCATAGTATTTTATGTAGACATCATGGTATAGTGTCATTTCCAAAGCTCTCCCTGAAGCTAAATAATGAAAGTATTACATGTGTTTTTCAAGGGGTGAAGTAAATTGAAGCATACTGCTTATTTGTGGTGAACAGGAACACGTCTTTTTGTGCGCTTCTCCTCCCAAACCACACAAGAAACTTTAGACAGATTTTATGTTAAACTAGAAGGAGCTGTTGGTTTCTTGGTCCATAATTCAGCTTTACTGTTCCATGGGATGATATTGCTATTAGAACAAAAATAGATTTATTTTGTATCTTAGTTTGTATGTGCAGTTTGGAACCATGTCACTAACTGCAGAGATTAAAGAATATCTACAGAAAGACAAGGATGTTTCAAGTCAATGATAATATGACTAAAGCAACTTATTTTGTATTGTTTGGAAAAAGAAAGACTCATGGAAGGTCTTGTCCTATAAAAATCCATAGACAAAACAGTATAGAGGAAAGAAGTACTTTGTCTTCTGCTGATAGGATTCTAGCTCACTTACGTGAGGGAAAATGGTAAGACAGCTCTTGAGCAACTGAGTACAGGCCAGAAGTGTATTCACCAACCATGTTGCCTTGGTTGCTGAAATGAAGTTTGTATACTTGACAAAAACTATTCTAGAACTGTATTAGAGTTATTTAATTAAAAGTCCTATAAAACATAAGATTAAAATGACCTTTACAATCATTTTTTATATAAAATATTAATAATCTTCCAAAATGATTTAGCAGCTCTTCACACTGGTGTCAATTCAGTCATTTTCTTACTAGACAGGTTGGAAGTTTTTCATTGCTTGTCTTTTTGGCTTGGTTGTTTGCTTCTTATAAAAAAAAAAAAAAAAAAAAAAAGAGAAAAAGGTTAGCAAAATAACCTCAACCTTATTTAATGTAATAAACAGCAATTTCCATATACCATTGCTGATCAGTGTTGAATCTGTAGAGTAAAAAAATGCATTAATACTCTATCATCAGCATAAAACATCTGTTTAGATTTTGGTAGAATTAAGCCCATACCATAGGTCCTGAAACATGTCTTATTTTAAATATGCTGTTGACTTCAATGGGATTTCCTACAGGCTTAAACTGAGTCATACTTCTTTTTATAATTGAGCCTAATTTTTTTTTTTTTCATTAAAATATGTATATACTACACCACAGATTCAGACTCTCCAAAATAATGTTCTTGGGTTTTTATTTTGGATTACACATAATAAAGAGTATTCTGGTTTTAAGAATTTAACTGTTAGGCTTTCTTGATTGCTTCAGTAATACAGTCTGATTTTTTTAAGCATGTAAGATTTTTTTTTTTTAATTATTGCTTTAATTTATATAGCTTTTGTTTCCTGAATTTATATAATTTTATGTTCATTATTTTCTATCAGTTCAAAGGGATTTTGTTTCCAGTAAGGCATTTACAGTTTGAATCTGGGGATTTTGTACACTGACCCTCTGCTTCTCCATTCCAGTTTTATAGCAATAAAATCATAAGTGCATCCTTTAAAAGAGAAGATGATTTCTGCGGGTGTTGCCTATTTCATCTTTCAGGATTTCCTCTATCAGGTCAATCAGATGATGAGAAGATGTGTCCATGTAACTTTTACCTGTGCTAATGTAAGACTGGGACAAGTCATTCAACCACATTCTCCATTTCTCTCATTTAACAAGACCTGTATAGCCTATAATTCTAATTTTCTGAATCCTACCTCTTGGATTTCACTCAGTCATATGAGTTCTCTGACTTGATCCTTCCCTTGACAATTCACATGATCTTAGGTGCCACATTTTTTTCATGAGAACCCCAGGTTTTTACTTTCTCTACTATTGAGAACTTTGTTACTTGAGACAAGAGCACCAGGATTCTTATCCTATCACCCTACTAGTTCTCTGCATTGCCTCTGGAATGGTCCTGGGTTGATTAGTCAAATGTCAATAATGTTAACATCTAAAGTTAGATAAAAGAAACTCAACTCAGCTATCATTTGGCATAATTTGACAACCTTAATCTTCAAGTAATTTAGAATGGTTAATCACTAGTATTAACTTCCCAGTAATTGAACCACATTCCAAGAAAGGAAAACAAATTCTACGAGGTCATAGGCAATTTGGTCCCTGTAGAAAAAGGAGCTTTCAAAAATAAGGTGACAGTCAACATCACAGCATCTTCAAATGTTATTTCAGTTGAGGTATACAGAGGAGATTTGAAGGAGTTAAATTAATCAAGAGATTCCAGAGAATGAAATTGGGGGAAGAAGGAAGAGAGCAGACTATATTTTCTATCAAGTTGGTAATTAGGATTTGGAGAATCTCTGAGGTTAACATGACCTGTGTCATGGCTCTTAAGTCACATGTGACTTTTCAGCACTTCAAGATCAACTCTTTCCCAGGACCTGTGTCATGGGGAGCTTTGGCAGAAAATATTCTGAACAAGCCAGATTCACAGTTCAGAGAAAGTAAAATAAAAAATACCATCACCAAATTGCCTTCAAACACAGGTACAGACTGAGTCCAGCTCCGTTTTGTCCCACTCTCTCACACTTTAACTACTCTTAGAATGTTGTCTTTTCTCAATTCATAGCTCATATTTCACAATCTTGTGAAATTTTTGATTTTTACTTTCTTGAATCAGGAAATTTGGTACCCATACTCTTTAGGGAGAGTGGCACATCCTTTTGTTCCCAGGTGTATGGTTCCTCCCCCCAACAATTGTCTACCTCAGTAAGCTTTCCTTTATGGTGTAAAAATAGATGGGTTTTAATTTATCTTCTCATTTTTCATCTTCCATATGAAATATTGCAATATAGTATACAAAAGGAACCCAAAACAAAAAATATGCAGTGAACATGTAATGGACGAAATCCTCTTAATTAGCAAGGTTGAGGATTGTAATTCCTCGTGGTGATTCTACACAGAAAAGTGGTCGGCAATTGTATTCATTTATTAAACTTCTGCTTCTGTTTTTTCTTTAAGTGTAGTATTCGTTTAAGTATGAACATACAGCCAAATATACATTCTGTAATATATTTGTAAACCATATCCCTATTGGGACTCATACTATACAATATCAACTGAACTATGAATGTGCATAAAAATGCAGAAGATGCACATGATCATGTCACAGATTTGTGCTGCAGACAAGAAAAGGACCAGCTGTGTCTCATGGTTGTCACATTGAATTGCATAACAGATTAAGTAGCTGAAAGAGAGGAAAACATTAAAAAATATATCCAGAATAATGGATTGTCAATTCTCTGTATGCAAAAATTCTTTAAAGCATATACTTACTGTTTTTCAAAACCCACAAAAATAGAGATTTTATTTCAAGAAAGAAAACAAGGAAGTTATAATAGTGTCTTTTTTGTTTTCCTATGAGATTTTCAGAGCCCCAAATAAATCATTAGGTCATGCTGATATATTTTTGGATGTTTTATAGAAGACTGTTTCTATATTTCTAAAGAACCTCTGACTGTCCAAGTGTATATAGAAAAGTTTTGATTTACTTGCCAAGATATCTTTTTAGCTCTCACAAAAATTCCCAGGAACAAAAAAGATCAAAGTTAAGATTTTAAGATTACTTCAGTACTTATCTGATAGCATTGTAAGCATAGTGTCTATTAATAATTCTGTAGCATTTATGGACCTGCCACTTGGCAAGTATTTATTTCATCAATACAAGGTGTATTTGGGATAGGAATAACTTCATACTCCAGACAAGGCATGTCCACTATTTGGGCCAGCATATCTTTGTTTTAGTTCTTAAGAACAATATTATGTTCAAACCTAAATATGTGCTTTATTTTAACTTCAGCTGTACTTCTAGATGATACTTAGGAGAAAACTAGATCTGTCCGAAAAAACACTTGCAGGATGTGTGAAGCTGCACGCTTCTATAAATTTTGAATTCAAATACATCCAATTACCATGGTTGAAATGACATTTTGCAAAAAATAATCACTCTGGTAAAATAGTGTATTATGAGACTTGAAATTTAATAAACAGCTCTGCATGATGGAAATTAAAACAATTGTCTAGGTAAAACTTTATTATTTATTTATTAGATTTTGATTACTACTTCTAGGCCTCAAGGAAGCTAATTATTTCATCGCAATGCCATGTTTATAAGTTAGCTGTCTTTAAACTGTTCCAGCTTGAATAATTTATAAAGGTTTGAAACAGTAATTCATTATGGGTGTTTAAGAAATAATATATATATAAAGCTGTGTGCCTTAGTTTTATAATAACAATTTTAAAATGTTTAGATAAAACATTTTCTCTTTCTTCTAATTAAAGATTTTGAGAGATTGAATTTCTGTTCTTGGATGCCATAGCCTTCAAGCCAAGACTTACAAACAGGAGTAACTAATGAGATAAAAAGTCCTAGCTATCTACCTCAAGCATGCTGTTTCTGTTAAAAGTACAGCTCTAGATATTTTGACAAGTCAATGCTAGTTTGTCTTGAAACTGGACTGCAATTTGTATGCTCAGTAGCTTCTTCAGTAGTTCTTTCACAAGCAATTCAGACATCCTAATCTGTGTGCCTGGAATGGAGCAGACAGTTGGGACAGCATCCTCATCAGCAGGCACATATGTTATCCCTCCTTACAAGGCTGAGCCTTTAGTGTTTGACCTTTAAGTAAGCCAGTGAGGCACCAAAATTTTCAAGAGCTTCAACAAGCTCTTTTACCTTCAATGTCCACTTTGAAATCTGGGGACAGTTTTTTCACTTGTCCATGCAATCTAGCCCAAGTGGATCCAAGTTTTAGCTACTGTTTAACACTTCTAGAACTGCAGACAAGTCATAAAAGCTCAGATTATTTTTTTTTTTTTTTTTAGAAGCTGAGACACTGCTGTCTCTAGATATATATATATATATTTATATATAATATGATAGGTAAGATCTTGCAGTACAGTGTACTTCTTGTAAAACATCCCTGCTTCATCAGAGCCTCTGCAAAATCTCAAAACTTCTGCATTGTGCTGATGTAGGCTGTATAGGAATGACATTAAAAGCAAGGTGAGGAGGGACCCCCAACCTCCAGCTTATTGGAGTTTCTTAATGCACTGCTTTTATTATCATTCATAGTTCAATGGGAAAATGGATTGTTGTGGTTTGGGTTGGCTTGTGTTTTTGGTTTGTTGGTTGTTGATTTTTTGGATTTTTTTTTTTAATTTCTCTTCAGAAAAGGTAGAAAAAGTACCTAATGAATCTAGCTGTGTTCATTCAACTCAGGAGCAAACTATCCTACTGTCTACATAGATGGAGTAGTTAGTTCTCATGCAGAAGGCAAAGATAGAGGGGTCTCTAAGATTTGAGTAATTTGTTCTTAGTTTTCCTTTTTTAGTATGACAACTGAAAAATAGTACTACAAGACCCCAGATGGGCAAGGATAGTTTTGAGGGGAGCTGAGATTGGTTTTTTTTGGTTGGTTGGTTGGTTTTTTGGGGGTTTTTGTTTGTTTTGGTTTTGTTTGTTTGTTTTCGTTGATTTTTTTTAATTAATTTCTGTGCAAGAAAATAGACAACAAGATACTATACTAGAGACAAAACATAACTACAAGAGTTATCTTACTCTCCAGTGGTCATAACACCAGTTTTTCTGCAACCATTGCTCACCTTCCCCAGGAAAAATTGAGTCACCATACTTCTTCCTCAAGTGCACTTTCATGTTCTTGTTGAAAAGCTGAACAGAAGCAGTGATCTCTATTATCAGACAAATCCTGTATACAGTTGTTGTTGAAAGAATATTTAATGTTTGAGGCTCAAGGGATGAACTACAATTGGATATTTGGTTTGAAACTACAAACAAAACTTAATACTCTCTTAGGTAGTGTCATAAGAACTGTATCTGTTAAAGTTAACCTTATTTAAAAAACAACATCCTTATGGCAAAATTAATAGTTGTCCTAAAACTTTTTCTATTTAATTTATTAAATCAACATTTTACTTTGTTAAAATTAAGAAAAAGAAGTTATTTTCTGAAATATTTGTCTGAGTTCTTAAGGATTAAAGGTGTAAAATCACACAATACTTTCCAATTTGGCAAAAAGTTGCATTATTATTTAATGAGGACTTCTCATTTTGTGCTCAGAAGGCATCCTCATTAATTTTTCTTTTAATTTGACATACAATATGCTTAAGAAACAAAATAGTATTGCTACAAGAAGGTTATATGCTTGTAAAAAGAGTAGAAGATTTGAATGGAAATTTCATTTTAAAATGCATTTAAATCAGAAAACATTATTTTGATCAAATCTTCTGGTAAAAAATTATGGCAGTATAAGTTCCTATGAAAATGCCTAATTCTTTTTCAATTTTTAAATTAATAAAAGGGTTCAATTTTTTTTATTTTTATGTTGTACTTCCTCATAGCAGGAGTGTGTAAGCTAATGTCATAATGCGTAGGTCATATATGATGTTATAACAAACACAATAGTCAAAATGTAAAACAAATGGATTTTTTGTTTTGTTTGTTTGTTTTTTTTTTTTTTGTTTGTTTGCTTGAATTTGGATGATCATTTGCTAGATAGTTCAAGTTTTTTTGTCAGGGAACCTTTGAGATGCTTCTACATTTTGAATAAGAAAATCTGCACACTTAGCATGGAATACATTGTACTTAATTTTAGCCATCTCTAGTTAATGTTTCTGAGCCATTCTGTCTGACTCTTTTTTGCAGTCATTTAAGAAAGACAAAAGCAATCCCAATATAATATTTATTCCATCTTGGGCTTTGTTATATTGTGCCATCATGGCAATACTTATGATATCTTACTGAGTGTCCATTGTGCTGAGATAGCATGATATAACAACAACAAATCTTAAAAATGTCCTACTCTGTGTTCTTTCAAGATATTTTCCAGAAGTGAATTTTGCCCAAATTTTCATATATTTGAAACTAAAAAATGTCTTTTTGGATTTTGGTTTTTTTTTTTTT
>VXAU01000982.1:38502-85558 GCA_013399695.1 Formicarius rufipectus | reverse complement strand
TTTTGTTTTTTTTTTGTTTCGGTGTGGGGGTTGTTTTGTTTGGTTTTGGTTTTGTTGTTTGTTTTTTGGTTTTTTCTTTCTTCTTTGTTTGAAGCAATGGCAATACATTCTGAAATAGAATAAAGGTTTCAAACCAGACATCTGAGTTAAACCACAGAGTATTGTTCCAGCCACTTTGTCTTTTTTTTTTTTTTTAAGATAGTATATCTTAATTTTAACATTAACATTTACTTCATTTTAGTGTGTCTAGGGTTACAATGTATTATTCCTAGAATTTGGTGCAGTTGCACTCAATCATTACTGATATTTTGTAACTAAAAAATGCTTTGTGATTCTGATGAGTCAAACTGACAATTTATGGATCCACTTTTTATGTTGCTTTAGTTTTCATTCAGTATCATTTAATTAACTGAGAGGAACTGAGTATATAACTTCAAAAAATTGTATAGTTTCATTTAGCTGTGTTACATGCTGTGTCCCACTATTGTCCAGTTGGATAGATTTGTCAAACTTGTCTCATATTACTTTAAATTTGTTTTATGTTAAACCAGTTCAATAATTTAAAAACTTCTACTATCTTTAGTTTTATTTTGTAGACATTTGAGCTGCTGCCTTTTCCATTGATATTTTTAAGAGGTCTGTGGCCTTTTTTCNTCTAGATTTAAGATCTCATTCTGGAGATCTAAGCTTTATAAAAAATCTAGACAATCAGTTCTTGTTTGGTTTATATTCATTAGCCGTTTGTTGCTTCAGACTCTATGTAATACAGTAAAATCCACAATCCAGGGAATTAACTGCCTTATGAGTTTGTGGTTTAAGTACTACTGTAGGCAAAAAGAACATCCCTATTGTCAGACCCTCCCTTTCATATCTACTGGCATTACTCTCCTCTCTAATATCTCTTCTAACTGAAGATTAGTACAAATGGAGAGATTTCTGTTTCCAGCTTCCCCTTTCTATTTTTCATCTTTTGAGCTTCAGTGTCCTCAATATTTTCATCAAAATTAAATCACAGAAATTTCTGGAGTTAGAGAGTTTCATTAAGAATGTGTGTCAAATATACCTTTTCCCAATGCCTTAAGAGGAAAATAAAAGCCACATGAATCACTCTCCCTTCTCTGACAAGGATGTTACCCTTTAAAACAGTTCTTAGAAAATTCCTCTCCATGAGTTTTGTGGATCTTTAATCATTAGTCATCTTCTGATACTTTTTGCTCTCTTTTCATTTGTAGCCAATTCTCTGTTCTCTCAGCTTTGTCCTTCATTATTAATGCAAGACCATTAGTAACATGATCATAGCAGAGAAACTGTGTTGGCAGTTTTCTTTCTGCTTTTCAAAGGTGACTCCTCTGCTCCTGTTGTGATGATCTGTAGTAGTATTTGCTGTTACTTTGTGCTTCTCTGCTCTCTATTTCACCCTTATTTCAAAGTCCACTTAGAAACTCTTCCCCTCCACCCAAATGTTGCAAATCATCAACACATAAATACCAATCTCTGTAGAAGTTTTCAGGTTTATGAATTGTAGCCATCCTTCACAAGTGTAAACAACTTCAATTTTTGTTTAAGTTCCTATTTTAAAAACTTCAGCTATCCCACAGTCTCCACAGGGAAACCTGTGGGTCAACTAATATGCAATCTGCTGGTAACTTGTGCTGCATATATTATTAATTGTTGAAATTACCTAGTTTACCTTTTTCTGTTCATAAAGTAATTGTAGAGCCCCACAGATCAGTCCTAAACATCACAGATTTCTACAGGTCACTGCCGTAAAAAAAGTAACAGAAATTCACAAGTCTCAACATATTGTAGAATATATAACAGGTATTCTTGATAACCCACTATTTATCCATGATTCACATTAATTTATTTCTCTTTCCATCCATTTCCACAGCAATTTCTCATCGACTAGTTTTCATATTCATTGGATTTCTTCTCACATATTCCTTTCAAACTTAACTACTTCTCCATTTTTTTCCAGCTCAATGCTGCTTTTTCTTCACCAATCAATAATTGTATTTCAAACTTTTTATGGTTTCCCATTTCCCAGTATTATAGAAAATATTCCTGGAAGAAACCTTTTTTTTCTGTTCTTCGGTTTCATTCCTGCTCCAGCATAATTATTCTAGTTAATATTATCTGTTGGTTAGACCCTGTTACTTTTCTAATTCCTCACTGCCTAACTCTAGACTTTTCTATCAAATCCTTTATCATTTTTAGGGCTCTGACTTCATCCTACCATTTCTCCTCAAATTCCACCAGTCATTCCTGTCTCATGTATCTTCTCATTTTAATTTTTCATATTTCAGCAGGTCTAAACAGGAGATACAAAAATACCTCTTTTTTCCCTGGACACATCTGAATGTGGCAGTGCTGGCATGCCTTCTAGCCTTCTCCTGCTGGGCTATGAGTCATCTGCTGGACTGTTGTCCTCTCACACCACCTTCTCTAGCTGCCAGTGACCAGGACACTAACCAAATTCATAGGAAGCTCCTTTGCTTTCTCTCTCATTTTTGCCCATTCAGGTTTGTAGCACTGATTAGAAATACAAGATAAACAGAAAAAAAATAAGAAGAAATCATTTACTGTCTAGCTATCCCCCAGGAAACGGTATCCCTCAACGAAAAACATCACCTTCCCCATGCCACAAGTGCCATCCCCCAATATTACCAGTGTCCACTTCACCATTTTCTTATGTTCTTCATGGCCTCTCTTCCTGCTCTTAGGTCACCTCCCCAGTTCGTGAACACAACTTCGTATTTTACTGATATCCCATGCCTTGTAGCTGTGCTTTCAGCAATCTATATATCATCCACATGAGTTCCCTAGGACACATCCACCCAACTTCTTTCAAAAATGATAGTGTGATACTTTCCATGAATCGAATCACTCAACATCATATTTGTAAAAAAAAAAAAGAAGAAAAATAAACTTGAAAAAAAAAATCAATATTAATTTAAATTTCCCCTAGGTATTTAGCATCTTTCTACTTAAACTGTAAGCTGTTTCCTTGTTTATGCTGAAACTGATAAATATACTCTTGATGTTAACAATAACAATTCTTCTGAATGTGTACTTAGGAGGAAAAAAAATTAGTTCTTTATAAGAATTCCTTTTAAAAAAAAAATACTGTTACCACTTTTTTTCAATTTTCATAACATTAGATGTTTCTCAAGTTCACTGATATCTTTGTTCTGTGAGTTGGTATTTCCAGTTTTTACTATTATTGATATTATTTTTTTAGTATTGCTTTTATTTTTCAGTATTTCTAGTTTTCTTTCTGGAATTCTCTAGCATACTCTTTGGATAAAAGAAAAATGCAGCTCTGTGATTTTTGTAACTAAAAAAATCTCTTTTTGTATATGTAAAGTAACTATTAAAGTAACTATTACTTTAATTAACATTTCTAGTATTTGTTTCCATTCAGGTAGAACAAGGCTTTTCTTTTAACCATTATAAAATGGGATGTTATATTTGCATACTTCTCTCACCATCATGATAAAGCCAGCAGTCACTGTGTCTGATTCCATCAGAAAAACCTTCACTCTAAAACAGTTGCAGTATATTGCTACACTACTTCTGAACACTATTTGCTCCTTTGTTGCGGTATAAGACTTTTGCTACTTGTATCTTCTGGCAAACAGATTTATATTTTGGCTTGTACTGTTACAGATATTAGATAAGTAATTATTTGTATTTTTCCTATTTCAAGGTTTCTTTTGCTTACTTTTTAAAGTCACAGTTTTTCTGTTCTTTATATTGCCTTAGGGAAATACTTCATACTTTCCAAATATACTTTTTTTTTTTTCTCATTTACATGCCACAGTCTTAATTCTATGCTGTGAAAAACATTGTTTTTCCTTTTCAAAATATGTAAAAAGCAACTAGGACTAATTGTTGAAATTCTAGATCATCAATTCCTTGCCTTTTCTATGCAGTTTCCCAGTATTACAAAGACTATAGATTCTTTGAGGTCCTTCCAGTTCTGTGACCCACCTCTTTTTCAAAACAACTTTTTCCCCTCCCCCCATGCCTACAGGCTTTTTCCTCTTCATTAACATATTCAAACTTAATCTCTTCCATCTGGCAGCCCATCCTTTGGGCTGCAGTCTGAGGATCTTTTATGGACATTTGCGCTGCTACTCTCGACTATTTAAATTTACCTTTAGTTGCTGTAGCTATAGGTGACACATAGCAAACTGCATTTGTACATGAACAAGGTCTGGGTTTTGCAGCCATGAAGATGCTGTCACAGATGCTGATTGTCCACAGGGGGACAAGGACTTGCTGTTTAGGACAGCTAGTATTCATGAGTTAAAGCAAAAAAACCCTTCCCATATAGTTCTTTGCAGCAATGGCCATAGGAGTTAACAGAAAATCTTTTCAAAACATGTTCTTTAGATGTTCAAGCTGTGAAGATGTTGTGAAAAGGCAGGGAGAACTTTGCTGCACAGTCTGGCTTGTCATCCCTCTTTATTGTTTTGATGGCAGAACACTGCCGAATTTCTCCTCTGAGCGGGTGGTTGAACTACCTAACACTTTAGTCTGTCTCAATTATCTTTGCCCCTAAATATACAGATGTGTTTGGAACTACTATAAGAGTATTACACAGAATTCTGAACAGATCTGAGTTTTAGAGCACTTGGAAGTCCTCAAAGGTGCATGCTCTAACTTATCCAAATCCACTTTGACAACCTAACACTACCTTACCTTTCCATATTGTGCTGGCCTTTAAGCAAAATGTTGTTTGAAGCAGAACATATGCATCGAGCTGCCAAGTGGGCACCAGTGATGACAGTGGCAGTGAAACATAATTTGTAACCCTCCAGTAACTGTAGTAAACCAGGGCCTTTTCCATTCAAACATGTACTTTCTTTGTCTGTATTAACTATATGAAATACTGCACATCTGAAATTTAGGATTAAGTTGCAGCATGCACACCATTCCAAATAAAATTTTTCATTGTTAAGTAACCTTGTAATATTGCTAATTTTATGCCAGCCCTCATTGTGATGAGGAAGGTTTGTATTGGATTGTAATATCATTTGTAAGGAAATTATCTTGACAATCAAACTCCTGATACAGACTCCCTTGAGTCATGTGTTTAGGGTGCATTGTAAATGTCTGTTCATTTGAAGGGATATAGATATTTTTCCTTTTTTCTTTTTTTTTTTTTTAAGTCTGTAGAAGTAGCTCATGAATGATGTTATAAACTTTTAGTTCTTTAAAAAAATCATTACATTGTGCTTAATATGCACTTCTTCACTCAAACAAGTCTGATTCAAAATGTCACTTAACTGGTATAAGATATGGAGCAGTGAGAAATTACATATAATCTAGTTGGCTGTGGAAATAAGGATTATTAATAATATACATCATTAAGAAAAGTAAAGTTTATTGAAATATACCACTTGTCACAACAATAAATTACTAAAATTACTTTATTTAGTCAAGTCACTTCTAGGAAAAATGTATTGTAGTAGAAAGAGATATGGGTGATTTGCAGACGTGGTCTCTTCTAGGACTGACTTGTGCCTAATACAGCATTAGAAATGTAGTTCTGCTTGATTTACAACAGCCATTTAGAACTCCCTATTAGCTACCTAAATTCCTGAAAAAAATCTTAAAGCCTAAATAGTATTCACAGGATTAGAATATAAGTATTTCCAAAGCACTGTAATCTATGGGCTAGACAATTTAATACTGATTCAGTCCTTAGCGCTGCACTTTTAAAGCAGGTTAAATTCTTAGTTTTAGACTGCAACTTTTGGCTACAGTCTTCAACTTATTAGTATTTTTATTCTAATCTAGAGATGTAATAATATAATTTTTTATGAAAACCCCACAAATTTTTCTGTCTATAACCCAAGTGATGAAACTCAGTCTTTCAAAACTCTGTAAGTATAGCCATCAGTTTTTCAGGTGTCTGCTTTCTTTCTAAAAACAGGGTAGGAAAAGCATCTTGTTTTTTTATTAAAGATGTTGCTGAAAGAGTAAAAAATAAATCTTAGAGTAACAAAGTTAATATTCAGAAACCTGTTCTTTAGGGTTGAGATACCATCTTCATGTATCTGGAAGTGTGTAATAATGTTGTAGAATAGACTTCTGTGGAAAACAGTGGGAAGAAATTTCAATTCTGTTTTAAAAAGCCATATGATTTGTGATTAAGAATAATATTCGTGTACTTTTTTTCTCAGAATTTTAATTGTGCACTGTTATTATGTATTTCATTCTTCATTCCCTGGTGAACTTCTAACCTTTCTTTGGATCTGCAAAATAGACTTAATCCTCTGACAACTTAAAACCTGGTTTACTTTCAGCTGAGAATATACAGTATTTTCAGACTGATTAGTCAAAGTAATGGATTTCGCAATTAAACACAGTACAGTTTAAAAATGTAGTTTTTTAATCTTTGAGTATTTCTTAATTTCATAAAATGTTTTTAGTTCTTACATATTTGTATCATTCTTAGCAACCGAAGAGTATTTTTATTATTGCCGCCAAGACACATGCCATTTCAGAAAACTCTTGTGTTCAAAGGAGTTTCACTAGTATCTTTACTCCTCTCCCATCATGACTTTTTCTTAAATTGAATTAAAAAGCAAAAATGTATTGCCTTTCAAAAAAATTACTATGATATAAAGCCTTTATGATTAGCTTTGCTCTCATTAGTTTAAAATACAGACTTAGAGCGCATAACAAGATTTTCGACTTTGCCTTTTAAACCATGGGGCAGTTGTCTGCCCATTTTCATATCACATGAAGGTGAAGAGCATTTAACAGTGACAATAAAATTACTCAATGCTTAGCCCAAGAGGAGAAATGATGGACTGATACTTCAGATTAACACATCTGTGAGCAAAAGCTGTATTATAATACAAACCCAAAGTAAGTTATTTTACTTACCAAAGATAACTGGCACTCAAGATGTCAAGATAGTTCTAGATAGGCCATTAATGCTGTATCTTCCCATCAGAGGAGCTCAGACTCGCTGCTTCAGCTTTACACAAGGTGCTCTGCACAAGGAAGCAACTCCCCACTAAACTCCTGAAGTTGCCTCCTCACTGCTTTAATATAAGAAAAAGGCCTGTTCTGCCAGGCAGCAATGAAATTAGGACTTTCACACAGACTCAAGAAACATATAGAGAGAATACAAAAGCCACAAACATTGACTGAAACTTATGGTGGGCTGCATCTGAAAGTTTGTAAGTAGCTGGAAGGTAGGCTCCTAGACCCACTCCCCTTGGTGCTCTGCCCTCCAGAACTGATCCAGGTCTCATGACAGCAGTTAGTAAAGTTGGACAGTAACTCATGAAAGCATTAAAAGAGGTGGTTAAGTGGACTGTGGAAAAAAAAAAGAGTTCTGTTCTACACGAGCATATGTCTGCTTTTCCTCTGGAAATGGCTACCAGTGCATAGCTTGTCAAAATGAAGGCAATATGAAGCAACAGAGGCTGAAGTAGTATCTAGAAAAATCTAGCAAAGATGTAGCCCTTACTCATGAGTAGAAAGCTTCTCTTTTTTTTATTTTTTTTTTTCTTTTAATTTGCGTTTTGACCATGCACCTCCAGGGCATTTCAGTGCTGCAGACAGATTGAAAATGACTGGTTTAAAGCAGTGGTTCCCTAGTTATGGTCTGCAAAGTCATGATCTGCAGAGTAATTTTAGCTGTATAGTGCTCAATTATGAATTTGATGACAAGAATGCATCCACTAACATTTTGGGTATTTGTTAGTGATCTAAAAAGTTTTTTTAAATATTGGCATAAATTGCGGCTTTGTCCAAATATCTTTTAAAAAGATGATGGAGTTTTTTGTTGATAAGGTCAAGAAGTTGTCTTAAAGGGGAGATGGTCCTTTCCTTAGAACCAAAGTTGAATACCAGATGATTAAATATGTCTATGTTTTGGCTTTGCTATAGATTAACAATGTTTTGTATCATTCTACAGGAGGTTAATATACTTCTGAATGTAAAAGGCAATGTAACACAAAGATGGCCATGGTTGTTAATGGCTTGTATTAGCTGGAAGCTATAAAATCATCCTAGTACTCTGTTAGTGCTGGAATAATAATTTACCAAGACAATTACCACATGGTGGAACTTTTTTGCTGCTCTAATTCAGTGTTATTAATAATGAATAAAATTGCAATTTTCTCAGGTTGCTAGGGGCAATGGGGAATTATTTCAATGAATATTTCAGCACATTAGTTTAATCATAGTTCCACAAAATTCAAGTGGGCAATATTTTATACTTCTAAGTTCAGTCTGCTAAGGGACCATAGTCATTAAATTGCAAACTATTTGCACTGAGGTCCATTCTATGATTTACAAGCCTTGTTAAAAACACTGTAAAAGAAAGCAAGCTGTGCCATTAATACTTGTAATTTGATGCTGCATTTGTTAATGGGCTCAGTGTGATTAATGTTTTTAGCAGCAGGCAGAACATTTTCAGACAGGCAGTGCTGGGGCTTATAATATATAAATGCATGTAAAGAAAGGCTAGAATATTGTAAGTTTTAGTAATACATGGTTTTACAAGATTGTATAGCTGAAATGGAAAAGCAGCAGTGAAATTATACTGTAATGTATGTAAATACAGTTCAAGCCGTGGTAGGTGCTGATGTGTGTGTTCTTTATTTCCTAGCCAACTGCATGACTTCTGGCGCTTGGATTACTGGGAAGATGATTTGCGCCGACGGAGGCGATTTGTTCGCAATGCTTTTGGGTCTACTCATGCTGATGCTCTCCTAAAAGCTGCTGTGGAATATGGTCAGTATTAGCTCATGCTTAAAAATGTAACTCATGATGTTTTCTTGCTGTCCATGAATCCCTGAGAATCATGTCCCTTCTTTTCTAATGAAAGTGCTGAGAATTCCTAGGGCAACATATTCTTAGAAAAGTTATTCTTTCAGTTTTCACGCTGTGATGAACCAGAAGGCTTGAGCTTATGGGCTGTTAAATACTCTGATCCCCAGGGGATTCACATAATACTTTTCTGGCATTCCCAGACACTAGTTTTGAGGCACTGGTAAAAGCAACTGAACTTGTCTTTCTGGAATAACTGAACAAAACTGTTAGGTCATCAAACTAATGTGTCATAATAGTTCTACTGGAGACTTTTTGTGAATGAAGAATTAAAATACAGCAGAATTTTTATCCTGGCATGCATAATTTCAGCCAAAAGTATGCTTTTTCTGCAAATCATGGAATGCATAAGTACTAGTTTAAAATGAATATTTTTAAGAATAACTTGTGATTTGAGTAGTGAGCTGACTACTTAGAATCGTCAGTCTAGGAACTAAAGAATTAGATGATGTTTAACTTTCATGGAGATGTAGCTGGAGTATAAAAGAGGAATGAGGAACATGCTTACAGATTCCCTTATATCATCTAAAATTTTCATATGTTAGTGAATTCTGTACAGCAAACTGAACCTGAATACTCAAAAAATCTTTAAAAAATAAACTTTAGAAAGTTTCTTTCTCAGGTTTGATCTGTGTATCTCTAACATATCGAAGACAGGAGTTTTTAAAAAGAATATTAAGACGGTTTTCTGTCCCCTTGCCCTCTTTTTTTTCTCTGTAGTACTGAAAAAAAAAAATTATGATATTTTAGCATTTAGGAGTAAAAAATGGAAGTAATCATTCACAAAGAAAGTTGAACCTTTCAGCTGATGTGTAGCCAAAGGCTAATGTTGCCAGAAGTTCTGAATATTACAGATATAAAGCTAACTCAGTGTGACCTATACATTTCACCAACTTTGTGGTTGTTGAGGCAAAGAGCTGGGATTCAAACAAGGTTAGACATATGAATTAATATCTGTGTGTGCAGGTATACTAGCAAGTGTAACTTAATACTTATTTAAACACAAGGCTATCGTGCAGGATGTCGAGTCATAAACTGTTAATAAGTTGGGTTAAGGAAGCCATTTCCCCGAGTGGTATATAGTATTTCATATTTGACAAAGGATTATTTTCTCCACAGTCTTCCAAAACATAAAAACAGGGATTTTATGAGAGGCAGGTACAAAACTGTGCTAATTGCTGTGCTGCTCTTGAAGGGCAAACAGTCATCAAAAGCACCAACTTTGTATGTATATAGCACCTGTTAGTGCATTCAACATACAGGAAAATTAAATCTCAGGTGTGTTCACAGGTGGTGCACATCAAATTTAGTGGTTGCATAAAAATTACAATAGACTGAAGTTTTCAGAATTAAAAGAAACAATTCTAGATTTTCACATATGTCTTAAAATTAACATGGAATTTTAAACCACCATGCATTAAATTTATAATTCATGGATTCTATCTAGATGTACTTACTTTTCAGAGGTCTAAGTCATTGGATTTTAATAGTGAAACTTTTAGCTGACCTTTTTCTGTAGAAAAACATCCTTAACACTGATGTTATTTTTATGCCTCTTGGTGTTACTAATGAGTTGAATAATTTATGAGGTTGTCATGTGAAAAGGATTTGGTGCAGTTTGATGTACTTTTTGCCTCTGGTGTTGGAATGTGATTAATAAAAAGCTAGAGGCATATTTTTTTTTCCATCGGGTTTAACATTCATTGTGGTTGGGTTTTTTTATTGGCTTTGTTTTGTTAATTTTGTTTCAAACAGTTTGATATTAAAAGGCCCCTTGCTTCCAAAACAGAGCATGGTATCTCACTATAGAAAGAATTTAAAGTATTAAAAAAAAAAATTATACTGCTTAGTTTTCCAATAACAGATTTTATTTCCTGACCTCAGATACTTTGTGAGAAGTAAGGTATTCATCAAAGCAAAATTTGTTTGTTTTTTGTTTCAATTTTTCATCTTGGCTGCTGCCTCTAGTACAAGTAAAGCTATTTTGAGCATCAGTAAAATAGTGGCAACATCTTAAAAGTTTTTGTTATCTACATTGACTGTCAGTTATCATTTAGGATTCTGTGCATAAATATTGCAATGGAGGAATGTTTAGTCAAAGCCTAAGTCAGCAAGCTCCTCAGTGTCTACGATCAAAGGCATCAACTTAAATAGGTCTGGTCAGGCATTGCAGAAGAGGGCAGGCAGTTTCAGCTGAGCAAAAATCACAGAGCAAAGATGACAAAATTAATCAGTCATTTCTTTGGCAGTAAATAATAAGATATGCTGAGGATTGCAGATGAGAGAATTTCCAGATTCCTTGGAGATGTGCCTGCTTAACACCTGATTTATCTGAGCTTGTGCAGCCATCAAGATATGACCTTGATAAATAAAAAAGTGCTTTACAGCTACTCTAGTATTAAATCAGAGTCAATGTTGGATGTATGGGTACTGTAATTATATAATGTATGTAGTAATCAAGGAATAGAAGAGTCTTGGAAATTAAAACTATGTCTGTGATCTCTATGTTTGTTTTAAAGAAGTAATAAAAAATGTTAAATTCTACCTTGAAGAGCTAAAAAAAAATGTGTTAATTTTAGCTGATAATAACTTCTTTCTGTAGGAAACATACTATGTTATCTGCTACTGGAAAATAATATTCTCTCTAAAAATTTCTGCTACAATGAAGTTTCTATTTAACTACAGTCTGTTAGTCAAGTCTTGTATGCATGTTTGGATCTTTTATAAAGTATGTCTATGTGCATGCATATGGGCATGCATATGCATATGTTCAAAGTACATGACAAGGAAAAAGTATTGCATTAAATTAGAACATGTTTATATGATTACATAAAACCATGTGAAAAATTAGAGCATATTCTTATGGCTATATACTTAGCTGTCTTTTGAGACTGTATATGTGTCAGAGCCATAGCAGCATTTACAGGAGGTGGATTAGTCTCCTCCATTTCTAAGAATTTGATATTAGGGATTGAATTTGTTTGCAATCTGTTAAAATTACTTTCATACCCAGATTTAACACACAGGCATAATTAGTTCAGCATTGTATCTGCTGTGCTCTTTTGTTTTAGTTAAATTATTTATTGAATCAGAATTTAGATTAGTTTCTCCCTTTTGTGAAGCTGAAGGGATGCTACTTATTGCAGTGTCAAAGTGCAAGTTGTAATGGGATTTTTAACTACCTGGAAACTTTCAGTAGAGTTTTAATTTTGTAGTGTCAATAACCTAAAGAGTTCTTATTCTGAGTTTAGATGGAATTTCAGGGTAATTGATTAAACTGTAGACTGAAAAGAGAAAAGATTGTATAAATTATTATAAAATTATTTGTTTTCCTCTCCAGATTTTACTGCAATAGATATATGAAACACTCAAATATGACCCACAGGTCTTCTGTACATGTGGTGAAAGAACTGTCTCTTCAAGTTAATCACCTTAACAGTTTGCAGTCATTGTAGATCAGTATAGGTGAGACACTACTGTGCCCCCTGCCAGTGAGACACAGTACTGGCCCACAAAGGTCAACCTAAGTACAAAATAGTTACTTTTTTAAGCTTTGATCCTTCAGTCCTTAAAGATCGTGGTCCACAAACAATTATATAGATGGAGTACAAGAACGACCACATTTTCTAGACAGCACTGGAGAAAATGGACATGAAATCAGTGCCCATGTTCTAAACATACATGTATAAGCTGGTCAAATATATCTAATGTCTGTACTCAAGAGTATTTAGCCTGTTAAGCTGATTATCATGATAGATCCTAAATGCTTAAAATGAAAAGTGGTGGGGAAAAAAGGCACCTTCATAATGTAATATGAAGGTTTTGAAACAAAGCTACAGATATGTCTTATATGTGCAATATAGCCACATGTGGCTTTTGGACATCTAATTAGCAACCTTATTACAAGGGCAGTTCTAGATGAAGCAGACTTCTGAGACTTGTCTTCAGTGTTGTAAATTTCACCAAATACTGTGTGTGCTTATCTTCAGAAATATGGTTTCATTAAATTAAAAAGCATCTGGTTTGGAAATCTGAAATGTTCAAATCTGAAATCTATTTTCATGATGAATTTTCATGTACCATCAAAGAATGGAAGGCAGGATTCATTTAGGCTGCTGAAGGACTTACATTCCCATAACATTTAGCTTTGAACAAATGGGAAAAGAATGGCTGTGGGAATTCCCTGCTATGAAACTGGAGATCTGAAATGGGATCTCATACTCTATGGGAACCCATACTCATACAAGGTACTGTCTTCAGAATGCAGTATCTGGGTGTCCCAGGGACCCTAAAGGAATAATCAATTATTTTGGGGTCCTCAATGTTAGAGAAATATCTCAAGATGAACTTTCAGAAACTCTAGCTCTAGAGCAACTCCTCAGTGCTGAGAAGTCCAAAGCAGTTGTTTCCCACAGCTCTCAAGTTTTAGCTCATAAACTGCTGGGCTCCCTCCCTTCTGCAGAAGTGTTAGAACAAGACAGAGAGAGGAGTGTCCAGAGAAACTGTTAAGAAGCTAGTTTCATTTGGAATGCACCAAATGTTGTTCTAGAAAGATAAGTCAGTGTTTTACAAACAAACTTACCTGATATTTTCAGTTGCTAAGACATTTGAAGAAATCAGAATGTCCCATGAAGTGGAGGTGCTCAATTTTATCTTCTGTTCAGAAGCTTTATTGTAAAATCAAACACCTTATTCTAGTAAGCTTGAATGTCCACCTAGAAGGTAGTCTTCATTTCCATCCTGCATTTTGGGTTCTACACTTTGATATATTAGATTGTTGACCTTAATGATGTTGCTAATAATTCAGAGGTGTGAAAATACCACTGTCATTTACAGGAAATTCAAGACTGTCTCTCAAAGTTACTGCATAATTGTATAATCTGAAAAGTTGGTTTACTTTTTCTCAGCCTCATAAATATCTCAGACTTCATTCTCTTCACCCTGTCTTTTTTTCTGTGCTTATTGAAATGCCTAATGTATTTCCAGAACAATTGCAACAACACTGATTTCAGAACTATCTGTTAGAAAGAAGTATTTTTTCATTAACTGATTGAAAACTGAAAGCGATTTGAAGACAACTGATGCTGGATCATCAGTTACCCAATTTTTCTTGCAACACCATTAGATGCATAAAACCCAGTTACTTTTCTAGGTGTATTTGCAATGAGAGCATTACCATGTGAGAGAGTAAAGACCAAATTATGCTTTCTGTTTTGTCTATGAAATACTGCTTTCTTATACGATGTCTGTGCTGTCATGGTTGAATTTTGGAGATCCTTTTGTTGGATTCTTTAACATTTATTTCTAAACTGATCCAGTTATCTGTTGGTCATCAGTGACAGGACAAAACGCAACAGGCAAAATGGACAGCTTGTCCAGAAAAGTTGCATGGTGTCCATCCTTGGAAATACAGAAAACCAACACGTATTTATACACAATTATATAGCCCTCTTGAGCCAACCCTTCCCAAGATAAACAAAGAATATCTACAGAATATCTGGATCAGTTTAGTAGTAAAAGTAAGTGTAGGAGAATATCTATATCTCTCTTGTACTGGGGAGTCCAGAGCTGGATGCAGGACTCTAGGTTTGCCCTCACCATGGCTTAGCAGAGGAGAAAGATCACCTTCCTCAACCAGCTGGCAACACTTTGTCTAACGCAGCCCAGGATAGCATTCACCGTTGCATCAAGGGCACATGGCTGGCTCATGTTCAACCTGGTGATCATCAGAACCCACAGCTTCTTTTCTGAAGAGCTGCTTTCCAGCTGGGTGACCCCGCAGCAGATACTGGAGCCTGGGGTTGTTCTTCCCTAGATGCAGGACTTGGCACATCTTGTTGAACATCATAAGGTTCCTGTAAGCCCACTTTTTCAGCCTGCTGAGGTCCCTCTGAATGGCAGCAAGACCCTCTGGCATATCAGCCACTCCTCCCAGTTTCATGTCATGTGCAAACTTGATGATGAAACTCTCTGCCTCATCAATCAGATCATTAATGAAGATGTTGAACAGGTATAAAATGGTTCTAATATCAATTGGCTCATGTTCAGTATATTTATTACCACTGAAGTTGAGTTTGTTGTGACTGCATAAGCCAACAGTATTTTTGATACTTTTTTAATTTTCCCCTCGGTTAATGCACTAATTAGCCTCCCCCCCACACACAATTTCATAAAATATGTTGCTCTAGGAAAATACAAGTGGTGATCCTTATCTAAGATATTTTCCCAAACTGATATTTAAGTAATATCTTAAGTATGAATGCATAAGAGAAACTGAAGAATTAAAGCCCTTGACTAAAAAGAAACCCTGTTCTCTCTCCCCATTCTTGCATACTTAACTTTAATCTGTAAGTATACACAAGTGGACCATTAATTGTGAACAGTTTTAAGAAACAGCATCCACTTTATGGGCAGAAAACACATGTATGTTACTCGATGTTCAGTGGTGAGCATTTTAAGAATATGTATGCAATCATTAGATGAGTCTATAACAATGCTTAAAAACTATAACATTTATCAAATAAGTCCCCTTTGTTCTTTAGTCTGCCATGAGAGACATGTAAACCATTCTGCTTCACTTGAAGCACCTAAAATACTTCTCGTATTACAAAACTTCCTTTCAGCTAACATCCACATTGATTGTGAAATCTCCAGTGTAATCTGAATGAGGTTATATCTGAATTAAGTGCCTGAAAGAATCATAAAAATCTGTCTTTTTTTAAAGTGTAACAATATAAGATTTTCGTCTGCAACCTTATAATTCTAGCCCAACAGTGCCATCCACTGCTTCTCCAAATAATCTTCCAAATATTTCATTCTCATAGGATTTTAGGGAAAATATTATATGGTAGTTGTGTCCTGTTAATATTTTACAGGTTAAGATACATTTTTGTTTAAAGACCTAGGAAGAAGAGCTTACACTAGGTATTAATAGAGACATCTGCAAAGCACAGTCTTAATATTGAGAATAATTAAATCTAAACTACTAGATTTAACTTGGTCTTATTTCCAACATTTCCTTTACCTCCCAGTCATAAATATATTCTTGTTAAACATATCTACTACTATGTTATCCTTTTTAGAACCCACTGTAATATAATGAATATAATGAAAGGCACCTTCAAGATGTAAACGGTAATAGAAGTTGCTTAGGCGGAGTACTGAACACTGTTGTGCTGAATCGTATGGAACACTCAGTGTCTGAGTGTCTACTCTTTGAGTAGGTAATGGAAATGAGTTGCAATTGCATCCTATCAGTACTCTGCAATCTCTAAATATCTTCTCTCTGTTATATGCTATTTCTAGCATAGGAATTTTTATGGCAGCTTTATTAGCTTTAAAGAACAGTTTCATTAAATGATTTTTTTTTTCCCTAATGATTTCCTCAACTCTTCAATGTCAGAATCTCTATCTTTAATTCAAGCTTTTCACAGCACCAAATAGGACATGAAAACTTTTCTCTCAAAACCATATTTGGTCTCAAATGCCTTTCCTCTGAGATTTTCAGGTTATCCACCATGACCTGAGTTTTAGCTGCTGTTATAGGTCTGAGCTAATAGATCTTACTGCAGAATTTTCTGACACTTAGCCAACAGTTAGCATAACTACCTCTGTTTCTCACTTCTTCATCTGAAACTATATGACCCCAGAATGTTCCTGAAGTAATAAAATTGGCCTGCAAAACCATTCCTAAGATCAAAAAATTGCAATCGCTGTCAGTCTTAGAATTCTAGCTGCATTTTACTCCCTTCCATCATTATATTTTCATGTAAAAAGAATTCACAATATGTGCCTGTTCTGCCAAATGAAAGGAGTTTATTTACCAAACTTCATAAATTGCTACAATGATAAATGTCTTTTAAATCCCTGTGACAGATGTATTTGTTCTTTCTGTTCATTTCTATACCTAATTGACAAAGAAATAGGAGTTCTTGACCCATGTATATTCACTGAATCTTACCTAACATCTCAAAGAACATTCTGTCAGTGAAAGCCTAATAACAGTCCTACAGGACAGCTTTCACAGCTGGGTAAATCTAGGTCTTGGGTCTCAGGTTTTAATACATGCTTTTCCTGTCTCTTAAATATTCCTTTTCTAAATTTTCTCCATTCTTGATGTCTTGACTGCAGGACTGTTCTCCACTTTGTATAGAAGTAGAAATATGTGTCCTTTGTGCTTTTTGAAGACCTGACTAGGACATCCTGCCTAGCACATTGCTGGAATGGAGGGACATTATTTCATCAGTGCTGCAACCTTTGCAGCCTAGAGTTAGAGGATCACAGTATAGATTTAAAAAGACTTTACTGTCCCACTCTTTCTGACAGTCAATAGGAGGCATGACAGGCTTTCAGGCAATGGGCTCAGGTTTCTACGAGCCTCTGGGCTATTTGCAAGGGTTAAGTCAAGAGATTCAGACTGTGGGAATCTCCTCGATGGAGGTGATTCCTTGTCTTTCACAAAGCAAATGGAACTGGTATGTATAGATTTAGAAAATAAAGTAATTCATTTTCAGAGATAACATATATTTAAGATACTAAAGTATTTTTACTTATATTTTTACATTTCACTACTTAACATTTGTCATATAAAATCTATATTGTAGCACATTAAAATTATTGTAGACATTTTATGTAAATGGTAAGATTTGTACATAAGTAATAAAAATTTAAGTATATGTGCACTGGCTAGTCCCTATCCTTACAAGTACACTGAGTTCTTCCTCTTGTTTTGTTTCATTTGTGTTTCATTATTTTACAGTGTTAGCTTTGAATTGCACACAAAAAGTACTCAGTGCTGTGAGTTTCAGTGGCATGCAAGTTACAGCCAAGGATGAAGAAACACCTTATGAAAGTAGTGTATTAAAAGCTAAATATATTTTATGGAAAAGTTAAATATACCATGAACCAGCATGATAAGAGAGATACCTTGTTAAGAATTCCATTATGAATACTTCCATTTATTTAATTTTGTTTTTATGTCATGTACATTATGTCATGACATGATCTCATCCTTACTGTATGCCTAAGGAGTATATCTTCCAGTGTATTTGTCCTGAACATCATCTACAGTAGATTTACTTTCCCAGATGAAAGAACTGTGCATAGTGCTTGTGTTTTTTATTGGTGGATCTTTTGCCATATAGCACAAGTCATTCAATCCTATGCCCATAAGATGAGCATATTGTCTAAATAGCACCTTAGCTCTCATCTGAAGGGAAAATAGTTTTGCTAGTGCTTGCAAATCTAACATAAGCATAGAAATGTTACAAGTATCCCTGTAGTTCCATGAAAGATTTGTGCTCTCTTGTAATCTTTGTGAAGCAGAATGAAAGATGTCACAGACCCCACATGGCAGCTCAATGGAAAGTGAAATAAAATACTACCCTCCTCTTTTCTTTACTGCTGACTCCTGCTAAGATTTCTGTGAGTTGGTGCTCCTTAATACACACACAGACTTTTTGCCTGGGACAGTGATTACCATTCACCCATTTCAGAGACAAAGTAATGAAAATATTGTCAATTAGCTCATTGAGCTATTTTAATGATAGACCCTCAAAATCTGTTTGTTGCTGATTTCTTGCGTACCACTGCTGTTTCACTTTTCATCTGCTAATCTGGCTGAAGCAAAGACATTTTATGACTGCAATTACTTTTGTTTAAAATAAAAATTGAAAAGAAATTAGTTTTAAAAAAAAGAAAAAAAAAAAAGTTCAGAGTAAAATTCTGTTCCCAATCAAGGAAATAGCAAAGCTTTGATTTTAATTAGATAGATAATTGCTACCCAGATATATAACTTTTGCTGTTGCTAGATTACTTCTCACTTGGAGGGGCTTATGCATTTACAGCAGCCTGACCCAAACAGAAGTGCAGACTGTTGCTACTAGAGTGTAGTTCCTTAGCAGTGCTAAGAGTTAACACAAATATCCCAGTGTTAGGGCCACACTGCTGCCTCACAAATGTGTATATCCTGTAGGTGCTGCCCTTTGTTTGGTCTTACTATAGGCATTGATCAAACCTGAAATGTAAGAAGTTTCTCCCACCAGTTTCTGCTGAAGAGAAAATATGTAAACCCATTCTGAAGATGTGGTCATCTGTGTGAGAATGAAATGAAATCTGTACAGATAGAAACCACAGTGCAGCACACTGAAACAGTTGGAACTGTACCATGACAGGCAACGTAATGGAAATTAAATCTAGATGTTCTAATGAGATTTTTGTATTGACAAATTTATTTATATATAATGGTGACAATTCTTTTAAGAAACAATTGTAGGTGACATTCTGTCATATTCAGGAGATTTTGTCTGTGTCAAGACTGCATAAGATGGTCCTTCCATATGTCTCAGAAGAGCAGAATTTCACTTGAAAATATTACCATTCCAGAAAGCAAAACTAATTTCAGACATGTTGGCAAATGACTTTCTCATGGTCTCAATAGATCATGAGCTATTGAGACTATCTTCTCTAAATAAGTAGTCTTGATAGAAATTGGAATAATTATTTAACTACTGCAATTATGATAACTGCTATTAAATAATTTTAACTCACTTCCTATGCTTTCATTCCCTGCACTAACAAATTAATTTTTTTAGCTGTCCTATTATGTTTCTGTACAGTGGCTGTTTCCAAAGAGCTGATCTTTTTTGAATCTGATGGCAAAAGCTCAGGTGATGAGGGGCAAAGACAATCACCCATGCTTTTGCCACGGAGAGGGAGAATTGAAAAATTAAAAGACACAATACTACAGATAAGTAGTATGTATTTTCTTATTAAAAATATTCAGGTTTGGACCAGTCCCATGGTTTGGAGGCTCTAATTTTTAAATATTAGGTAAAGGTTAGAAGTGTTGTGGTAGAATACTCTAGTATGGGAGATAAAATCACATTTCACAGAGTCATAGAATCATAGAATGGCTTGAGTTGAAAGGGACTTTAAAGATAATTTAGTTTCACCCCCGCTTCCGTAAAGAGGGATACCACTTCCATTTCATGGAATTTGAGAGATGCTGTTCCATTCCTCACATGCCACTGCTTTATCAAGTGTTTGTATTTCCAAAGAGCATTTCATTTCTTTCTAAGGCTTTATCATTATTAGCCTTTTCAATTATAATTTTTTTTGTGAGCAGGTAGCAAAAGTAAAGCCAGTATATGGGGTGCAGTTCCTCAGTATGGAGTGTGCCACTTTAGAAGTCTGACAAAATTGATCCTGGCTTTAGGATCTGCAAGCAGATAGAGCCAGAACACGGCTTTTCCTGGAGAATATGTGCTCAGGAACTATCTGAAACTTTGCTGACAGAATCCAGGCCTGAATGTTAAGACATGACACAGATGTATTTTTCACTTTTATGTCATCTTAAAAAGGTTTTATCAGGTGCTATTTCAAAAGCATATAATGCCTCTTTCAGTAGAGTTATTTCATTATCATGTCATACATATTTAAATTCAATCACCTCTGTTTCTTACCCTATTAATTAATTTCTTTCTGTTGAAATAGTTTGATTACCCTTTTCAGTGGTCAATCTTAGGAAACCTTTGCTTACATGTGAATATTTTGAATTAAGGATAAATAAAATTCCTTTTTACTGTCAAAATCAAATTGTGAAAACACATTGCATGGCTTTGAAAATCAGTACACTCTATTAGCAGACCTGTCAATATAAAAAGTGCATTCCATTTCCACCTCTTGCTCTAATAACCTTTTCTATGTTACTCAGAGGCAGTTCACATAATCAGAGTATATTGTCAGCTTACTGGGGTTGGGGAAGCATGAAATGAAAATCGCGTTAATATTGATCCAATTCTCTTACTTGCAAGTGTCCTTGATGTCCTTTCCACTGAGCAATAACTGTTGGTGTGATGTAGCAATTTTCCTCTTAGCTATTACTGTATGTTTGTAAAATGGTTAGAAAGACACTTGGGAAAATCTTACTGCTCTTAATTATTTTGCCTGTGTATCATCTTTGCCTGTTAAAATAATCCACGGCAGAATTTGGTTTCTTTCTGCAATTTATCAAACTACAGTATACACCGAGATGGTGCCTTTCAAACTGTCAGGGACTTATAAAGGTCATCAGTCATGAAATATGAATCCATTCTTGTGTTTACAAGTTACAGTGGCAAACTACATCTTAATCCAAATATAAACATTTGACTTTTTTAAGTTCCCATTAGAGAGACTTCCTCTGGTTCCAGTCAGGATGAAGACTGCCTTTCAGGAGCTTGAAATGCATTGGAGTATTTGCTGGTCTGGGCATATCCAACTGTCACCCCCTGTCTGTTTGCACTCAGTGCTGAATCAATGCAGAATCCTTTCTCATACACTAAGAACTGCCAAAATCTCAAAAAGAGTTCCCACCATATTTGTAGGACTTTTTTATTAAAATACAACACTAACTACAAGTATTTATTGTTTAAAAAGCCTCAATCTCATCTGAGAAACATGTTCATTCTGGCCTTTCCCGTATTCTCTGTCCCCTCATAGGCATAGTTTGTGTCAGTCGCATTTTACAATGCAAAACATCTAAGAATTTGAAAGAGGAAAGCATATACAACAGTGTTTATTTACAAATGGTTTACATAAAGATCATTTGATCAGATAGCAGGTATCAAAATTGGAGAAAAATATATGGAATGTCTATGATTAAATTTTCAGGTATTTATTATAGAAAGCAAGAATATGATTTGGTTTTACTTTTGGTGGAAGTAATTTCCAATACAAATATATACAATTTTTAATTTCTATGCAATTTTCATAGTTTTACTCCATTTCTTCAAAGATCCTTAATAATGAAAATGTGATTTAGATTTCTCTGGTTTTTATTAAATCTATTAAAACCAGCCTTCCTTTATTAACAGTCACTTCTCTGATTCTCTGGGGGAACTAAATTATATGCCAGTCAAAGCTGCCAGTTCCAGAAACACATTGCAATTTAAATAATCACTGCAGCGGACACAGGTGGGAACAGTTCATTATGATATGCCAGCACCAGGCTTCAATACAAAGCCAGATCAGTCTCTTGAGCAGACCCAGGGATACCTGGTGCATGTTTCCCGTGGAATGAGCACAGTCCTAGGAGGGCTGGCTCTGTAGTCATACAGAAAGGTACTAGGTTGAGAAGGAGTGGTCTCCATGTTGATGATTTAATCTTCCTGGGTTTTGTAGAGGTCAATTTACAGACTCCCAGGCAGCTGCTCTCCATGCATGCGACCACTGTGAGGGTCCCAGGGATTAATCAAGTTAGTAAAGATTAGCAATGATAGCAGGGGTTTAAACTGTTAGAATATATAATGCAGGAATATTATCTAGCAAGTCTTTTTTCTAAGTATTTTCAACTATTACTAATGTTCAAAAAACAAAAAAGGTAGATAATAGGTAGATAAAATGCACATTTTAATTCTGTGCGTAGATAAGCTTGGTTCTTCCTGTAGAAGTTAGTTTGTAGAATAAAGAGAAAATCTCTCTCGAGATAAAGCTTTGTTCTTCCAAACTCTTGGTAAATTGTATTTTACCTGTGATATAGTTTCATAATTACCATCATGACCTGTCAAGTAACCTCTTATGAGGAACTTATTCTGAATTCCTTTATTAAATAAAACAGTAAAAACTACTCAGCAAGAAAAGCAATGTTCTACAGAACAGTACATACCAGTAATCTGTAAGGAGTAAAAAGCAAGTTTACCCTTAAAAGTTTCTGATGAGAACTAAGCTTCACAAAAACTCTACTTTAGCCACTATAAAAGAGAGTTTTTAATTAAATGCAGAATTTTACTGTGAAAAGAACAGACTTTACTTATGTCAAAATGGTCCTTTAGAAGCCACATAAAACTGTAAAAGACAGTATATGAAAAAGGTTTCTTACAGAAAAGAAGAACACCATCCCATGAAACAGATTTCCAGATGTTTGGAAACATTAGAATTTCCTGTCAGTATATTTAGGTAACATTAAAATGAGGTTAACTTTCCATGCTGCCATCTCTTTTCAAAGATCAAAGAGCACTCACTGCATAAATTGCCTTATCGGTAATTCGTTGAAGTAAACTATGAAAACAACTTTATATGAAGCAGTAGTCTCCTTTTTCTGGTTACAGTATTGCCAAGCAAACTTTTCTTAAATTAACCATATTTTTAGCCTCATTTTTTACTAAATGCTGAGAGAAAAAATACAATACACTATATATGAATATATAATAAATGGATAGAATTAAAGAGAGAACTGGAATCTCCTTTGCTGTGTTCAACTAAACCGTATAATTTAGTGTCATAACAATGAAATACCTGTACATAAACATAAATGTAATCAACAATATGCTATGTTTGTACTGCTAATTTTTAAGTTTTGTTTAGGGACAGTTTCTGGGGATCTGGACATTTACAGTGTCTTTGAAATGTACCTTCCATCCCTAGAAACTTGTTGTGACCTACAAAACACAACAGGAAATTCACTGATTTAATTGAAATAGGCAAAAATTCGAATTTTACAGTTAAAAATATCCACCCATCATCCCCAATTGAAGTATTGCCTATATTAAATTTTTCTAGAGGCTGTAGTTGCAAGTTGACATGAGATTCTCCTGTTCTTTCAAAGTTATTAGGTTTTGAGTGATTTTGGAATTGTTTTAATTTTTTTTTAATGCTTAATAATTTCTGTTTAAGGAAAAGTAATGCTGGAAGAGAATTTATAAATTCTTGGCAATACTGTACAAGTTTACTCTGCAGCTCATAGAACCTTTCAGACATATAAAATACACATCCTTTGATGGAAGTTGAGGTTTTGTTGAAGAGTGGTGGTTGGTTTCTTTACTTTCTTTTAAAGATGAGCTGTTTTCAGTTAATCTGAAATTATCAAAGAAAACCAGTTTGTAAGATGCACATTTACATAAATAATCAAAATGACAAGTGTAACAGAAGAGGTATTTTTTGATGACTTATCTAGTCCTATATATCCGTTCTCTTGAAATATGTTTAAGACAGAGCCTTCAAGTTTCAAGAAAGCAAAACATCAACTTCAGCTGACTTCAGTGCAACCTGAGTAGCTTGTTTCCTTTAATTTATTTGCAAAATGTAGTTTTATTATATACTTAGCTCCTTATTTCAAGGCTCCTTTCCAAATTCCAGTCTATCCTTGAAGTCTATCCCTCAAAACATCCCTTAAGAAGGAACTTGATAAGCGCAAGAACTGGAAGCATCTGCCAATTCCAGTTTGTGCATTCCAGTGTCACAACCTTGCTTTTTTGAAATGACATCTAGTTTTGGTTCATTTTTTTTTTCTTATTTTGATGAATTTCAAGTATTTTCTAATTAGACTTAGACTGTTAATTTCATATTGCATCTTTAAAATACAGACTTGTGTGTGAA
Source organism: Formicarius rufipectus (assembly GCA_013399695.1). Taxonomy (NCBI): domain Eukaryota; kingdom Metazoa; phylum Chordata; class Aves; order Passeriformes; family Formicariidae; genus Formicarius; species Formicarius rufipectus. The sequence goes on along the minus strand of VXAU01000982.1, from coordinate 61,342 downwards.
AAAGCTTTAAATTAAATATCTGGACATGGATTCAATTTCATAATAATTTTGCTGGGGCTTTGCAAAAACAATTTGAGTTTTGATTTTTTTTCAAAAGCAGTGAAATATAAAGTATTCATTTATTCATCTCTCCTTTTTATATCATTGTTAACAATACTAGACATAGTTTTCTGTCATATAATTTTTTATTCAGTTTGTTGTCTGGTTTTAAAGAGATGAGTTGTTTTTCTTCTTACTCTTACTTGGAGAGGTTCTCTTATTTTAAAACCTTTTTGAAGTCATCTTGAAATATAAAAATAGAACATCTGTGACAGATCTGTTTTGAACATTTCAGGATCCAAGGAGATCTGGTGGTCTATGGTATTTGCTTGTTAATTTCTTGATGAATGGGTAGAAAGGCCACGAAGTGCACTCAGTACAGCACGTCTTCCCGAAGATAGATGATCTCAAATAAATTCTATTCCCAATCAGTTTTTGATTTGTTAGGTGTTAAACCATTTCTTTGTAAGGACAGTGTTTACAAGCCTTGTAATGAGACAGCCCTGTGAGACCTTACTCTTCTTGCTGTAATTTTGATAAATGGAACTCTTAATTCATAAAGGATATAGTGATTGAAGGGCAACTCTGGGTCTCGTACACTTTCATTTAGATAAATGTTTGGTACAGTACAGCAAAACTGAGGTGCACTCAACAAAATGATAAATTTTAACAACAGCCAAACCAGAGCTTTTTTCCATCAAGACAAAAAAGCACTATTTACTATATTTCCTTTCAATAAATGTATTTTTAATATTATAAACCGGAATAGATTTTAGAAACATTTGTCTTATTCCTAAGTTCCAAATTTGCCAAACTAATTTAATGCCTTCTACTCTACCATGTTTCTTACACCTGTGTCTGACAGTACTTCTGTAACCTCTGGGACCCTCATCACAAGGGATTTAAAATACTATAAATTTCAAGTTCATATGATGCATTTTGAGTATTAGTAACAATTTGGGGCTTGGGATTTTTTTTTTCTTTTAATTTTAAAAATGTGTTTTCTTGCATAAATCATTACAAAGAAAAGTCATTAATCAGTTACTATGGAAATGGTTGATTCTATGATTACTCCAGATTCGTACTTTTCAAGTAATTAATTTGAAGATTATCACATTTTTTAAAGCTCAGAAACCTACATAACACTCACTAGAACTACCAAAAAGGAAGAGAACAGTGTTTTCATATTTTCTTCCTTCACCACCTAAGTTCATCTCAGGCCCAGCCTCCTCTAGTGTCACATGCTTCACAACAGGAGCTATTACTTTTAACAAATGGTGCTAAACTCCCTTGCTGTAAACACAAGTGTAACAAAAGCCTGATCTATTGATTAATACTCAGGACACTTTTGATGTAATAAAACTGAAATTCTGTTATAGCATGTTAATTCTTTATGTTTTTCCAAACTCCTACCATTCTTGCCTCTTTTTGTGAACTAGAGAAAAAAAAATACAAACCAAAGGAAAAAATGCCAAATTCTTGTACATAATATGGAAAACTTTTCCAACCATTAGTTAAATGATCCAGTTTTAAATTGAGCAAATAATTACAGTTAGTTGTATTAAGTAATAACCTATGCAAGTGAGATGATGATCACAGCAATTGGGGTAATAGCAGTAGTATACAAAGGGTTAATATTAAGCAGTGTAAAATATGGGTTATCCCAACCTGTGATGAAGTCCTATATCAAGTGGCATGCTAACAGTGATCTTCAAACAGAATGAACACACCCACAGAAAAATATGCCTCCAGCATTTTTATTTATATCCTGTGACTGTCTTGTGCACAAATTAATTAAAATATTCTGATTATCAGAGTTGGAGGTAAAATCTTAACACCTCCCCCACTGTAATAGCAAAACTACCTGACACATCAGTTCCATTCCATGTATCTATTTTCACTAATCTATCTGCTTACTATATTCCTCTTAGTTGTCTGATATTAATAGAAGGCCATGAGTCTTGCAGGGCTTTACCTCAATGTTTACATCTGCCATAATAGTACTCACAGAAATGGAATCACAGAATATTCTGAGTTGGAAGGGACCCACAAGAATCATCAAGTCCAACTCTTAAATAAATAGCCCATATAGGGTTTAAACCCACAAGCTCAGTGTTATTAGCACCATGCTCTAATTCATCCTGTTCAGGCATTGTGGAAAACAAACAAAATCCACATGTGCATGGTTTTGCTCAGATTTCACATATAGCTTAGTAGCTAATGTATAAGCTACATTAGCTGTAGCTTAGTGGGAAGCAAATTTCCAAATTATCCTGCAAAAAAATGAGAGATTACTTTCATGTTTTATTTCTGGAGGTGCCCAGGTCTTGTATGGTCCAAGGTGAAGGCACAGGGTTTTCTGTTTGAGAAAAAAAAAAAAAAAAATAGAAAGCTTTCTTGCCTGAGGCTACTGTGAATCCGTAGTACTGAAAATAAAACTTATGACCTATCCCCACCTAAGAAATGAATACTGCAAGGAGGTCACAACAGTTACATGAAAGCTACTTATGATATGAAAAATACTTGTGATTCTATCATTTGAGCACAGTACGATTAGTTTTTTATATCAGGAGAATAAACTCTGGCAAGTGCCAGTAGGACATTCCCAAAGTGTAATAAGGTATATCTCCTGCCATAAGAAACCATCAGGCTGAATAGGAAAAGTCCATTGTAGTCAAGAAAAATGAGTATTGCCCATGACAGCTTTTGGGTAATTGTCCATACACCAGCATTTTAACTGTACCCCTTAAAGACACACACATGGACGTGAACCAAAGTTCCCTCACTGTGCTTGTCTTTTGTCAGTCTTTTCTGAATCTCTGCATGACATACCTTGTTGTTACTCTATATTGAGATAATCCATTTCCTACTTCACCATGCAGTCCCACCTATCTTGAAAAATATCCTGACAGATTTTGTATTCCTGAAAACAGCTTCTTAGTTTAAAGTAGGTGGTTTGCTCTCTCAGAGGTCAGTCAGAGTCATGGCACCAGGAACCCAGGAGTAACTCCTGCTGAATTTCTTGCAAGTGGAAAACTAATGGAGGAATACTGAGCACAAAGTAAATAGCAATTATTAAAACCAGGAGAGTCTTTGTGAACAGTTTGTATTTTATTCAGGACAGAACAGAAAACAGAGTAAGATTGCATATTCTGTAAACGTTGGTAAAGTTTTAGAAAGTGTTCCTTCCCTTCTTCGATAAAGATGATTTATACTGGGGTTTTTTACTACTTGACTGGGGTTGTTTTCTATTTAAAATATTATTCAGCTAAATTCACAACATTTGTAACTTTTTTAGGCACTGAAGAGGATGTAGTGAAGTCAAAGAAGACTTTCCGAAGTCAAGCTGTGGTAAATCAGAATGCAGAAACAGAGCTTATGCTGGAAGGAGATGATGATGCTGTTAGCCTGCTCCAAGAGAAAGAGATTGATAACCTTGCAGGTAATTATACTTTTCATTAAAACTAAGATAGGAGCCAAAAGGCTCTTTTAAACTTGTTAGTTCTTAGTTAGTGTCTTCATATTGACAGCTAAGTTCATAATTGCAGTATGAACAGATTCTTGGTATTCTAGATTTTATTACTTCTTCCCTACTTCTGTGAACTGGGGGAACAGATTGCAAAGCATTTACCCTGTGTACAGTCTTTGAGCAGAGATATGAGAAATGGCAATACCTTAAGTGCTTTTATTACTGCCTATGACTTGTTGAAAGTGCTATGGAACCTCCTTTTTTTTGTTTACTTTTTTGTTTGTTTGTTTTTTGTTAAAATGGAAATGCAGACTACTTTCACAACTCAAGGTTTTGTGAGTCAGAGTGTGGTTGTGCACATTCATGACCTGATCCCAAGTGCCACACAGCTCGTGAAGAGACACCTACCCTCTTCCTGTCCCCCACTTCTCTCAGTGATGGAGTTAAGGGGGCTCTGTAGTATCTCAACCCATCTGTCATAGCAAGAGAAAAAGTTGCCTGTTTTAAGCAAGGACTAAGACAGAATGAAACTTTAACCAAGCTATGAACTTTGTTAGTTAGCATATGAACTGGAAATAAACCCTCCATAAATATGCTCATGAGACAGCCCTTCTGGTCCTTTCTCCCTGGGTGAGGGATGCAGTGAGATCTCAGTTTCACTCATCTTCTAACAAGTTCTGTTACAGCTCTGTCTTGAGGCAATAGTACCTTTCCTAAGGAAGTAGTCTGCAAAGAAAGGCATGTTAAATGATGAAAATGAACTCTCAGATAGGATAAAACTGTGATAACTATGAAATTCAGTATGAAATTTTTAGGTTAATTTACTTAGGACTACATTCATTAAACAGCTCCACTAAGGGAAAGTTTTATGATGTCATAATGTTTTTCTGCATAATTGGATTTCTAAAATATCTTCGTTCCTGCACTTTCTTCTGATACCATAGAAGAAATCTGTTGCAAAGATAAGCTCATAAGTGAATGATTAAAAAAATAAAACTAAAGCAAAACAAAACAAAATCAAAAAGAAAAAGAAATGCCTACATAGAAGTTAGTCTCATACCTTGAAACTAGAGCAGAACGGGGGGAGGAAATAAATGCTTTTATTTGGGAGCAACCATTAGTATATGATTATCCCAGTTAATATGTCAATCTTCTTTCTTTCTCCATCTTCAGCTAACCACTGCTGAGATACCTTTGACTAAAGTCAGTAAACTAGTGCATCAAGCAAGACCATGAGTGGGATAATTTGATCAATGTCCCTTTCTCCTTTAGAACAGTGCTTCCAATTAATATGCGTACAGTATACAGCTGCCTAAAGGCTGCAATATGCATTCACATTGAAATATTAATTAAAACTGCAAAGTAGAAATGAAAAATTCCTACCCTATTTGGAAAATCTGTCATCTATGAAGTTCTTGTCTGTGCCTCAACACTGCAATTTTGTTCAAACACACTGATGCAATATAATCCCTCTAGCTACCTCCCTCTTCAGAAACCTGGTTTTTCAATATATCCTTAAGCACTAATGTACAATATATCCTTTTACTCAAGATCACTGCTGGATGATGTTCCCTTCTCCTTCAGGACATGCCACAGTCATTCCAGTCTTTTCCTTATACAGTTTGTAGAAACTGGAAGATATTGTCAGTATTGCTAAAGCAGAAATAGTAGAAAGTGAAACAAATTAACATTTGAAATATTGGCAGGATGACTTTGTGATCCCCGTCGATGCTAATAGAGCAAGCAAACTGCTTCCAAGTGTGATGAGGTGATGTGATAAAACCAAAACCTGTGCAGTTCTCAGGAAGAACATACTTCGCCCTATCTGCCTTTTACTATTAGATTAACTGCAACCTTTGCTACTCGACTCCCACTTATTTTTGGAGCTGAAATGATTATGAAAGTTAATGGTCACACACAGTATCATATGTGTCTTCTGTAAATTTCACCCATTGATGAAAAAAAAATGATTCCCCCGATACCCTCTGTTCTGCCAATCTGGCATAAGTTAGGATACAACGTCACTGTTTTTCACAGTTTTCAATATATAGAATGTGACTCTGAAACTTGAGTCCAATAACTGAAATCAATAAAAGCAGTAGGCAGGGAAGCTGGGTTTTATGCCCTAGAATGTTAGAACAACCTCTGATGGTTCTGAAGAGAGGATCCTAATAAAGCCACACTGTCTGTTCTTGTCTAATCCTAAAGAGTTATGTAGTTCTGTGTATGTGATCTGGAAATCTTTGGTATATATCAAGTTATGGTATGGCACAATATCATTTATATCTAGTTACTGTTCAGTGGAATGGCACATAAGGATTTCTATATTCAGATATGCTTCCCATTTAACTTTAAAGCTTAAATCAATTGAAACCTGGTTTACAATGATTTGGATTGTCTCAGTAAGGGAAGGAATTAAACTAAGTCTTTATAAACCAGGTTTCAATTGATTTAAGATTGTCCACGTTTTACTAAAACAATTTAGCATTGTTTATTCCATGAACTAAGGCACATTTTAAACAGACGAGACCTTGGAGTTTAGAAAAATTTTAACTGAGAAAATAAATAATACACTATTTTGATTTTTGAACTTAAAACTGGTAAAAAGGGAAAGTTTGAAACAGATTGAGATTGTTCATACAAAGTTATCTGTACATACCTTTTGTTCAGAGACTCTTTATAGTTTTTCATCAACCATGTGGCACAAATCAATGGAAAGTTTGCTTTGATAAATTGCATATGGGATAAAGAATTTTTAAATAATTATAGTCTGAATATTTTTATTATATAATCTTATATTCCATATGTTGCAATTGCAGTTGGTCATATTTCATTACATTAAGTAACATTTTAATAAAATATAAAAATCTGATTCCATGTTATTATCATTTAGAATTATGACTTCTAAGTTTGCATAATGATTTTTAACCAAGAGTATTGTCTTACAATATGAATTAGCAAACTGCATTGTTCTTGTTTTAGCATTTATGTATTAAAATATTTTACATGTTTCTGTTTCAGTTTTAGCTCCTTTTCTTCCCAGGCTGTTCACTTCAAGAGGCAAGTCACATCTCTGTTAGAACTAATGATTGAGATAGCCCAGTCAATTTTAACAGTTTCCTAATATATCGTGAATCTGTGGGTAACACAATCAAACCCACTGTAGTGAATTGATACTAACTCCTGTCCTTTTCTGTTTATACCTCATAAAACTGCAGTAGGGCTCTTAAATACTTACCTTTTCTCTTAAGATCCTGAGAATGTAAATTTGCTAACAGCTTGTCTCTTGCTTAGTAGGTGATTTTTTTCAGAATGAAAAATATGTGGATGTGTTCTAATATTAGAAACTTGCATTCTCACTGTTTTAATATATACTCAATTTTCTTTTCCCGAAGTTTTTTGTTGTGTTTTTCTTTTTTAAAGCACTGATCTTGAGCTAAAATAGGTCATTATAAAAATAAAATAAATTTTGATCCACTGAAGTTTTATGAATTTCACATTTCAGAAAGATGTTCTCTTCTCTTTTGCAAAGTTGTATTTGACTTGCTGAGACTTTTTTGTTTGCACTTGAGAGCAGAATATAGCCTTAATGATGTTTTTGAAAGGTACGTGTTCTTAACTGGAGCACATTTCATCAGTTTTGTCATCTAGCTGGTGACAATAATAAACATGCCCCAGCCAAGCAAAGTATCCTTGATGGAGTATTTTGCTACTCTCTAAAAGAGTAGTTTCTAGAAAGAAAGAAAGGAAAAAAAAAATAGGAGGATATGAGGCTTTGGGTTATTTTAGGATAACAAAAGGTTTTGTAAGGCATCTGTTTAGTTACTTGCATGGGCTCACTCAGCTCAGAGTCTGACTTCCTCATCAGCCACAGTGAATTACAGCCTCACAACAGTCTTGCAAGAATAAATACCTGTTATTCACTCCATTTTATGAGCAGGTTGAGCAACTCATCCAAATAAACATAAGGAAAGCCACTAACTGCCTTTGCTGCATCTTAGTCTTAATGTATCTTAACCTTCACTACAGAATCTTCCCTTCACCTTGAACATTTGTCTCCAAGCGGAAGGAGACCCCTCCCCCCAGTGCAACTGTGCCAGGAAGGTTTGAGAGAGTTGCAGCATCCCAGGACTGCCCTAAATTTTAGCAACTCTGAATTTCAGTGTAGAAATATTTCTAGAAAGCAGCATTGTTGCTGCTAAACAAGAGCTGATTTTCCATCCAAGCCATCAAGGGTAGCTAGTCTGCTTTGGCTTCATAACTAAATGTGATAAGCCTTCTATCCAGAATCCTTGGGAGTGTGCTGAGTGTATTGACTTACTGCCCTGTGCTAAAAAACACACTAGGTCATGACGATTTGACAGCTTATATTATTATTAATGAGTTATAAGACCTTTCACTTCCAGGTCATCTGTTTGAAGTCCAGACAAAACTGGTGGTAACCAAACATTATCAACATCTGTTTTGTGGCCTATGTAAAATAAGCCTTTTGTCTCACTTCAGACAGAAATCATCACAATTTTGAACAATTTCCAATTGAAAAAGTATTTGATGCTGTCATTAGAGAAATTGAAATAGTGCCAAAAGTTTACTACATAGAGTTAAAATTGCATAGTTAAAAAGTACCAAAAAAAAAAAAAAAAAAAATTGAACCCATAGGGAAATTTTTTATTCCAGGTTCTAACAAAGAACTCATTTACATTTCTGAAATTATTTTGAAGTCTTGCATAGGACCAGATGCAGTAATAAAAACACTAACATGCACTCTGCATCTATAGCCCCTAAAAATCTGCAAATTAAGTATTTGGTATGGAAAATTTAAATATGATTGACTCATCTTTATATGTATAATATGCATTTCACATTTATACACTTATATTTTGAGTTACAGTAACATTTCTCATCGCTATGTCTGACATCATTTTCTTTACAAGACTTGACCAGTGTAGGCAATCTCTAGTAAGCAAAGCTGTTTGCAACCTTTTCTTACCTATTCTTAGGGAGTAATGGGGCTGCATAATTTCTTGAATTTTCTTCTATTGCCATCTCAAAATTATTTTAAGATATGTAGGATTATTTCTCATGTTTTTGTTAATGGAGTTAGACAAACCATAAATTTTCTTAATTAATTTCTAAATTATTGATTTTACAGGCATATAAGAAAATAATTTGTTTGTGGCCAACCAGAGGATGTTTTGTTACATTATCTGCTGTTCGAGTAGTAAGTTGAAAGAAAGGACCAAATAGCACAGTGTATTGTCTCCAACAGTGACCACAGCCTATCCAGAGGAGGTTTAGGAGCACAGGAGATGAATCATCTTCATCCCTGTCAGCTCCTGGAGAGCAAAGCATGACAGTGGTTCTGAGAGTAATCTCATCCTCCCTCTCCAACCTTTCTCCTCCCTCCCTGGTGAGTCAATTCTCATGAAGCTCGGAGAGCTCCGCCGTCTACCACATGCTCTCCTTCGACTACAGCAGTCACCAGCCGTACAGCAGTGGCTCTGATGATCTGGGGTGTCCCAGGGGGCAGAAAGCAGCAACCATGGAGGAAGCTCAGGAAGGACTGGAGCAAGTACACAGTGATGCTTCCTAATAATTCACTCTCATTATGCACCTCTAATACTTCCAGAATCAGAGGTAGCAGTTATTACCTTTCTTTCTTCCCATTTTATCTCTCTCTTACTCTTTCTTGCATGTTCTTTTTCTCTCTCTCTGTGCAGGTGACTAAGGTACCTTAAGCTTTGCCATATTTTATGCCTTTTTCTTTAAGAAATTAAGTATGTATGTGTGCACACACCAGTTAAATAACAAATGTCAAAGTTTCAATAGAAGACACAAAAAAAAGTCTTCATATTTCTCCTAGTTTTTCAAGTTTCTTGTTGGAAACTATTCACTGAATTCAGCATGCATTACTGAGTAGTTCTCTCCCTTCAAACTTCTTTATTCTTGCAAATTAGCATCCAAGATAGGAATTTCACAGGAGGTGGCGGGGGGGACGGTGCTTGTCTGGGAAAGTGACACGACCATGGAAGAAGAGTGATTCCTCTTCCCATTCTATGATAGATAGGTAACCATACAAGCCTTGTACTTCCAAACATGGAATTTTAATTCAACCAGCTTTTCATAGTTTATGCTTATACAATATTATATATTCAGATTCTGATCCTCAAGTCTAAGTATAAAAAAGAAAAAACATTTGTACGAGTTTAATTCAGAGTATAGATTCAGGCATAAACTGAAAGCAGTGACACTTTTGATATGTAGTTGGCTTTCACATTGAAAAAGGCCCACAGTTTCTACAACATACTATTTTTAGATATCTTAGTGTTTATTCTAGTCATTTTTTCCACATTACTATACAGAATAACTTAACATTTTATAAGGTAGTTGTCAGTCACATATTGATAGTGCTCCTAAGCACTCCTAAGCACTTAGTACACCCACTCTAAGTTTGAGCATCTTCAGCTTTTAAAATGGCAGCCATATTTCCTGCTTTCCAACCTTTAAAATTAAATTAATTTGAATGTTGTTGGTTTTTATTTATGAGTTGCTCTGAGAGTGCTTCATGTGCTCTTACTCTCCAACAATTTCCTAAAGAATGAGCAATCTATTTAAATTTCTTTTTTTTCCCTAACTTGCAAAACTCTTTCTATTTGGAATTTTTAAGGCTGAAAAATTAGACTACAGCTTCACAGGTCTTGTGACATCTTCCTTGTCCCAAGTTACCACACACTGAATGGAACTTGTTAATTGATCAAAGATCAAGCAAGCTAATGGGCTCCCTAATAAATAGGAGACTGCAGAAAGTCCTAGATGTACAGAGACTCCACCATTTGATATCTTATTTCATCTTCTCTATACAACTAGTTCCCTTGCAAAAATCCCTGTAATGTTCATAAGAATGTATTGGGACTGACCTACATAGATTAGTGATAGGAATGTACCCAGAACTGTATTAACAGTACCTATATTTAAACTAAGCACTTTCATTGACCTATGGACAAGTCATTTTTTGCCATTTTTTTTCCTCTGGCATTACACAAGCAAACAAAAAAATCTATCAAGAAGACAGTTTGATTAGTCTTAGTTGCATTAACCAGAAATGTCCTAGAGGCAGCCTCATCCCATTCTTTTGGCTTGGCTTTCTAAAAATACAAGGTTTATGTGAACATCCTCTGTCAGCCTCTATCTCTGTAACTTCTGTACCTCAAAGCCATTTTGAACAAACTTTTAAACAGGAGTAAGGACTTCAGAAGCAATAAAATTCCAGCAATGGAATCAGGTTGTTGAGGAAAAAAAGCCTGCATGACAGAGACTTCCACATCACTTCTTTTATTAGGTACAAGAGAATCTTTGTGGAAGTACCACAACTGTGGCAAAACAAAACATGCAGTCAACTAGTAAACACACTTGCACTAGAAAACATTCTCTACTAGTTCTGCAGTTGTGTAGAGATACTTGTATTTTCAGAAAATTTTCAAGTTACAACTATTGCATCTCTGGTGATTTTTCCAAATATACCTGTCAAATGAGATGTTGCCCCTACAATTTATTTCATTGTTCCCACGCACATATAGGAGGCTCCTATCCAAACAAGTGAACTTTAAAATACCACGAGGAATCTGAATGTAATGTTTCCATTCACTACAGTCTAAAGTACAAGGCTTACAGCCTGAAGAGCTGTTCTAGAATGGAGAGTAGAAGAAATAAAAGCTGAGGCCTCCTCATCTGTCCTTTAATTTGTAATCAGTCGAGCTCTACTGGCATGACAAGGTGCACAAACCGGACTGTGTAAGATACCTGTCAAGTCTGGTTCACTTAGGTTGGCAACTGGGATTTGGTCCCTTATGTTCCTGACTCATTATCACAAATTTCAGTGGTACACTGTTTTACCAGGATGCTCTCTCTGCATTTTCCTTTCTTCTTTGAACATTAAATATGCTTTTCTAAGATGTGTTTATTTTCTGTTACTTTTTGATTAAATAAGCAGCTATAGTGATTTTCCCAGAGAGGAAAAACTGTCTCTTATGTGGGCATGTTCAGCAAGTATCTTAAGTTTTAGTTGGAAATGAGAAGGAAGCTAGTGCAGGTCACACTGTATTTGTGCAGTTTACTCACATCTGGATGCACTGCTTAACCATGAAGTTCCTAGTTTCTAAAACATCTAAACTTACTCAGTCCTTCCACACTTTAGCTTCAGGCAGAGCACACTGCGTGAATCTAATTTTGAAGTGGCAAATGTGTGCATTGCAGTAGTGAGGTCCCTATCCCAAACATTTCCATTTCTGGCCAGGTGTAAATCATTAAGAGGAGCCATGATTATTATTAATACCTGATCATCTGGCAGGTTGGTGCTTGGACAAGTCCTGGAAAAACACTAAACCCATGCAAGCCATTCAGAACTTCAGCACAGTTCAAAGGTTTTCATGTGTGCCACAGAGCAAATCAGGCTTTATCTGCAAAAGGGTGAAAAAGTTGCTTTTCTGAGCTGACACACAGCTCATGGGACCTTCAGTGATTCAGTAAGATTGACTTTGATATGATGCTGAGCTTGTCTTCGTATATTCTGTAATTGTTCTATTAAGTGGTTGCTTTCTATCTCACTTTGAAAAATACAAAGAGATACTTACTCCTAGGAATATTGGGAAACATGTTTTGCCTTGGGAAGAAGTGCTATTTTATATTTTTCTTTCAATAAGACCAGGGAGATATGGAATTCAGATAATTTATCTATGAAGGTGCACATGTCCCTTAATTCAAATATATGGGAAAGTACATACATTTTTGAGAGAAAATTACTTTTTTTCTTCTTAAGCCAACACTAACTATTTTTACAATCTCATCAAAACCATGTATTCATTTCTTACTGTTTTATTCACAGTTGTGATATGTAAGATTATTTTTACTTACATTTTCTTTTTAATCAAACACATTTGCTTGCTGTTATGGCAACCACTTAAGAGAATTGAGTTGCTGTAATTGTTTAGCCATTGTTACTGAAAAAGACCATTGAAGTTGACCTTTGATGTTAATCATAGTAGTTCTACATGTTTTATGGAGGAAAGAGGGGGAAAGTAGGGAAAATTTTGGATATCAGGGCCTATCCACACTGGCAATGACATTTAAACAATAAAAATCAATCCCTCTCTCACAATATGAAACATATGATTGTGCAGGACTAGAAAACCAACAAAGTAAGATTTGATATATCTGAAAATAGGGGAAAGGCACTGGGGATGTTATTCAGTGGTAGAAGAGAAAACCAAGATTATAGTCATATTTAAACTAAGATTCTGGGGTTTGCACTTTAAAAGTTATGCAAATTACGTTTATTGACACTGTTGATAGTGATGTGTAAAGGGAGCTGTATATGTACATTCTTATGAAAACCTTGGCTTGAGTGAAGGAGTTACTGCCTGTATTTGCTATAGTGAAGAACAAATTGAGGGCAACTATTCTCATGTAAGTTCAAATTATTTATTGCAGAAATCTTTTTAAAGGGTAGGTTGAATCAGATTTATTATGACAGTGGGAACAAAAATAACTAAATTCTGTTATTTTTTAAGGACTCTTACCTTGTTAACTTACATAACACTGCATGTATTATATTAATGTTGTTAATTGGTTGAAATATTTTTCAGACTGTGGAGCTTTTCCCAAAGGTTTCTAGTACCTATACCTTTTTCTGTTTCCAGGCTCTGTGATTTATATAACAAGAAACTGAAGTTTGTGTGTGTGTGAGCATGGGTTATATCTAAGTAGTTCCAAGTATAAGGATTTGTACTTATTTTGAATACAACTCAGTGTCTGATACACCTGGCTTTAAAGTGCTGAGGGAATTTCAGTTATCTTATTTCAGGTACTTTTTGAGTGATTTTTAACAATTAGTATTTAAAAATTCTTGCTAAAATATCATATCAAATTACAAATTGTAATTTATGGAAACTGGTTTACATAGTAAAAGCATTCGTTTCAGCTGATCTATGTTGAACATATGTATTTGGAAAAAAAAGATTGATATGTTTTTCCTTTAAAAACGGCATAAGCTAAAAATTAAATATGACGATAGCCACCACTTTTTTTTTCACAGTAATTACCAGTAGGTTGTAAAATTAAATTGGTCTAGCCAATTGAAAATGATTGAATATGATTTCAAAGTATTTGTTCCAGATAATAATTTTTCATATAAGTTACCACCAAAATTTTATTTTAGAAGTTAGACTTTTAGGTCTTTTAGGTCCTGCAGCAGGAATATTTCTTGTTTTCATAATTCAGCATATAAAAGCATATACCTTAGCCTCCTTAGCAGTAATTGTGCCCAATCCTCTTAACCAATATAACTGTGGTGTGATTTTCAGGGCCATGAATATAACATGTTTAATTCTATCAGTTAAATATGGCAGTTTATGAAAATGTTTGAAATAACAAGTTTGAAATACTGCTTTTTGGGAGCTTTCCTTAGGAGGTACAATTCTTCTGGTATTGCCTTACAGGATAGCAAACTTCTAAACCTAGTAGAACTTTCTGCTTGCCTTGAGTTGCTTTACTTAAACTTGAAAAATGAACTAAGTACAGGGACTGAAGTCTGTTTAGTAAAATCTATGCAGAGGAGAAGTGAGACTACATTCAGCTTCTATTCACTGGGACCTTCTAATTTCACAATCATTTACTTTTGGAAAGAAAATATTATTTTAAAATGCATATGCGCGGTAGCGTTTATTTTAGAAATGTAAATCACATGTGCAGACCACAGGGATCAGACAAAGGGGAAAATTCATAATTTGAACTGCTTGCAAGACCTGTGGATCTGAAGTGTTGTCCGGTCTGGCTTTAAGGCCAGAACCTCTTTGGTAGGTCGCTGCGGGACGCCCCGATAGCTTCGTCGAGGTGTGGAAGAGGCAGCGAAAAGGTCCTTAAAAAGAGGTGCTTTTCCTTATAGTCCCAACAGCTGACAAGCACCCTAGGCGCGTGTCACCTTCACATCACCTTCGCTCTTGGGCGAAGTGGGGCAGCCACCGGTTGGCTTTTCCCCCAGAGCGGGAAGAGAAGCTCCCTGGGTGCCGCCGGCGGCTCCTGCGCTGCGCGGTGAGCGCTCGGGAGCATTCCGGGGTGTCAGTGCTACGGGCGCTGCTCCCCCGGGCAGCGCAGCCCCCGTCCTGTGTTTCTCTGGGGCTGCAATTGCGCTGGAAATGAATATTTACATCCCCTGGAAAAGCGCAGCTCGCCGCCAAGGGGCCGGGCAGAGGCTGGTAGTCGGAGCTCGTTATCCTTTCCCCAATGCGAATGAGCCCGTCTCGAGGCTCTTGGCTCAGGTGTGTCCGGCTTTTGTTTCATTAGATTATCAATTGGCTTTGGAAAGGAGACCCAGAGCTTCCCGATAGCGCGGTGCCATATGGAAAACCTGAGCTGTTTTGATTATGCTCTATGTAAACATTTTAATATCGGATCCTTAAAATCCAGAGACTATCCCAAAGGGGATTAAAACCTAATCCTCTCTCTATATAGCTGTAGTGGATTAATTTCGTATTCTCTCAGTGGCTGGCTTGCTCCCTGAAGGCTACAACAAAAAGACTCAGTGCTCCTTAAACATGCTATGGAATTGCAAGTTGTAATTGGAGATTTCCAAAGGACAAGTGTAAAAATGACACACTGTTAATATCTTTTTTTTTTTTCTTTGTGCTTTCAGGAGAGAAAAAAAAAATCTATAAAGATTAGTTTGGCACCCCCTTTCCCGAAATCACATAATTTGATCGCTGATGTTTTTTGGTTTGGGTATTTTGGGGTTTTTTTTTCGGTTGTTTGTTTTGTGTTTGGTGGTTTTGTTTTGTTTGGTTTTTTTTTTTTACCGAAAGGAAAAACATAAGGAAACGTTTTCTCATCTGGAAGGTACAGCAGTGCTTATTCCTTGTGGCATTGTGATACCTCTGACATGTTTACATTGCAACAAATCTAGGGTGTCATCTGAGTAGAATGGAGGGCAGATGCCAAGGTACCAGTCTGGGAGCTCGGAGCCTTTTCTCGGGAGGAAAAAGTCAGAAATCCGCGATTTCCCTTGCATTCAGTAACGGGCTAAGTGGCTGTTCCCTTTCCTTTCACATCCACGCCTGCTTTTGCAGCTCTGCCCTTCCTCCAGTCCGTGAGGGCACGCCGCTGGCACACCCGCTAGCCGGGGTGCACCATTGTCTTCTGAATGGCAGATTATAGGGGTTGGCCTTTTGACCATTAAATAGCGGTGGCTTTATTTTTATTTTAGCCATACAACACCGGGGAAAAGAGGTAATTGGATTAAATTGATGTTCTTCCTTCTGGGATTCAGCAAAGCCCACAAATGCCTCCTTAAAGTGATAGAATACCGGGTCGTTTCCAGGACACATCTCCCGAAGACGCTTTTCTCCCGCACAAAGGCCCGGGAGTCCATCACCGTGCGCCGGGCCAAGTGGGCCCGGGAAGGGTGAGAGGAGGGGTAGGACGCTCTGCTTGAGAGGGCAAGTGCTTCTGCAGGGCAGGGAACCGCTGGCTGCCCAGACCCCCCTTCTGTAAACACAAAGAAAGGGGGCCTGGGGAATAGAAACCCAAATCCACTTGTAATCGTACAAGAGAATCGGGCGTAATTACTTGAGCGACCTAGATGAAGATTGATGAGGCTTTAAAGCGGCGTTTCGGATCGATCACCCTGCCCTTTGGAGCCTGCTGCCGGGCTTCCCCCGCTCAGCTCGGCGTGGCTCAGCTCCTTTCCCACCGCCAAGGGAGGGAGAGAAGATGGAGGCGAGACGGCGAGAGCAGCAAAGCAAGCCCAGCGCATGTGATTCCGATCAGCTGACTGGGGTCAAGAGGCTATCCCGGTTTATTAGGAGATAGAAAACAATAAAATGAAAGAAAATAGAGCTTGTATCAATATTATCCCGTCTGCCACGCTGGGCTGCTGAAAGCTGTCACTGAAACTGTGCGTTTTAGCTTCCCCCTGTACGCACAGTAATCTCTGCCTTCCTCTTTATTTATTTTGCAGCGTAAATGACAAAATATTGTGCAATAAGGGCCTCAAATTGGGTGTTACAGTAAAGTAAAACATTAACAACATGACAGTTAGATGCGCTGATACAGGAGTAATTTGGGCTGAGTAGTTTGAAGTGTTGCTTGCAAGAGCCGGTAGTAGAGTGTGCGAGAGGTGCTGGGGGAGGAGAGGGCGCATCGGTGGCATTAGCCCCGGTGCGAGCTGCAGCTCTGCGCTCGGCTCGGCGGCGCCAGCCCCAGCTCCGCGCTGCTCGAGTGGAGGGGATGGAGCGGGATCCTCACGGCTCTTTGCCCTCTGAGCAGGGCTTCCCTTATTGCAGGGAAGATTTTTTTAGTTGCATAAAACAACCAAACGCTTTTTAGTATCCCTCGAGATGGTCAGTTTGCTAGTTTTTCAAAGGTGCATCAGTCAGATGTACTCAGCTTCTCAGTACTGGAGCTTTTATTATTTGCATGTCAAATGCGTGCTTGTGTGTGCATGTGGCTGTGTATATTTATGTATGTGTATACAAATTACTTTTGAGGTTAAATCTGGAAGAGTATTTTATATATAGTATTTTCTTTGTATGAGAGCAATTGAGTTTCCTAAACACGGACACTGTCAGCTTTAACAGCAGAGTGCATTCATATTGAAGATAAGATGGTGGAAAAGCAATCCTCTGATAGATTTTTTATTAAAGCAGAAGGTTTGAGGGGTTTTTTCCTGGTTTAAAACTTAACAATTTGTGTGGAGAAGACTGCCTTTTACAATAGGTTTTCCTCATCCCATCTTTTCAATGCCCGTGAAAGCATCTCTTTAAGATGTATATTTGAGGGAAAGATTATTACAGTAATTTTAGAAGGATAACGGCAGGGAGTTGAAACAAAAATGATCTTGGCGTAAATATATTCAATCATGCCTTTAATGAAACCTCCATGTGCGTGCGGTATTGAAGTAGGTGTTAAAAAACAAAGCACCAAAAATAAAAAAACTCCACAAAGCACTCACAAACAAACAAAACCAACAACAACAACAAAATTTCGCGTGACTTTGGGAGTTGAGGTCTGGACCCAGAGTTAAAAATAATGGTCCTAGCCCTCGCAGGATCGGTATGGCGGGTAGGGGGTTCGGACTGCCCTGCTCTGCGCCCCCGGCCCGGCCCGGCCGCCGCGGGTATCCTGCGCTGCCAGGTCGAAGCTGTGTGGAATCAGCCGTCGCTATCGCCCATGAACAGCGATAGTGTTAACGAGGAGCAAAAGGGCATGAAAATAGAGGGGACCTTTTTCTAAGAGGCAGCTGTTTTTCACCCTAACCCCTCTGAATTTCGCTGCTGTGATTTATCTTGCAACCCTGGAACTCACAAACTCGGTTCTGCCCCGGCCGCGGAGTTCAAAGCGCTGGCCGCGGGCAGGGGGGGAATAAACACGGCCGTTTACAAACAGGGTTTATGAGGGGGCTCGCCGGGCGCTGGCTCGGCAGCGGGAAGGGGAAGGGCCACCAGGGATGGGCGCCTCCAACCTGACGCCGCTGCCCTTGCCTTGCAGGCCCCGTGGTCCTCAGTACGCCCGCACAGCTCATCGCCCCCGTGGTGGTGGCCAAGGGGACGCTCTCCATCACCACCACAGAGATCTACTTCGAGGTGGACGAGGATGACTCGGCCTTCAAGAAGATCGACCCCAAGGTGAGTTCGGCGGATGGACGCCCGCGGTCCCGGTCCTCGGCACACGTGCGTCTTGGCAGCCCCCTCATTCCAAACTCCTCTCCCTCTGCTGTCTCTCGCTGCATTTAAAGAAAAAAAAAAAAAGCGAAATGTATTAGTGATGTTAAATCCTCTATTGCGGCAGCGTGCGCGTTTTCCCGCAGCATTTCGCGGGGTGCCTTTGTATGAACGTGGTCAGATTTATTAGTTAAGCCAATTGCTTTGAAATCCCTGGAGGGAGAAGCAGTCCCAACCCNAAATGCAAGTTAATGCTTATTTTCTGGAGGGGGGGGGGAAGATGGGGGAGGAGATGGAAATAGGAATGGACTTGAGGACTTGGTTCCTGGGAAAGCTGTTTCTTCCTGAAGTCATTTACTACTACCAGTGCCCCAGCGCCGCCCCCCTCTCCCTTCCCCTCCCCTCCACGAAAACCTCCAGCCCAGCCGCAACAGAGCACGGGTGCGTGACTTGAGCGGAAACCTTTGCGTGGCTTTCTCCCCACGGGAACGGCGCAGGGGCTACCACGGGGTGGGGGGCGAGAGGGGGGGAAGAGGAGGCAGTCGGAAGGGTCGTGTCTAACAGAGCGCTCCTCTCGTCTGCATCTTTTATTCTTACCTCTCTGGCTTTATTTCTTTGCTATTTTACGGAAAATGTTGGAAGATAGTAAATAGGGGAGGTACTTTTGTAAAGATCTTGGAGTTTGGGTTTTTAAACGCAGAAATATCATAAATAATTTCCAAGAAAATTCCTCGTCTGAATGTTTGCAATAAGGTGATTTCTCTTTGGAGATTAATTTGTCAAACTCGGAACTTTCTTCTCAGTGCTGGGGTAAAAACTTTGTCAGAATATCTGGATATAACGGTTTCCCTAAAGCGCACCCGCTGGAAATAGTTGCTAATGGGTGTTACACAGGCAATCGGCCTCTTTCAGCACTTGTTGACTGTTGGGATCCTAATCAAAATCCGCGTTGTTATTTTGCGTTTTGATTTAAAAACCGCTTTAAAGAAATGCATCCGGAGAGGTACCAGGCGGTGTGGTACGGACAGGCGTGTTTAGATGGCTTGCAGTTTTGTAGGCACGCACATGTTATTCCCTCTGAATACCCTGGGAGAGCAGGGGCTTGATTTCTGGGAATGCAACTCGCGATCTTACCACATTCGTAACGGATTTGTAGGTCAGAAGTAATAAAATTGTTCGCTTTATTGGTGCCGGCTTTCAACTATAAATTTTATTTTCTTCTTTATTAGTACCTGCACCAAATTGCGAGTTTTATCAGGCTCACTTCTTACTCAATACATTGCTTCACGGATATGTTCTGTGTCCTCAGCTCTGTTCGAACCCGAACAGAAACACACCAGTACCCTATAGTAAACCATTCAAAACCAGATTTGTTTCCCGATGGCTGAAAAACTGTAACTGCATTTAATAACCACGTTGCTGTCTGACAGTTGCTGGTGGTCACCTGGAGCTGAATTCTATCATGTTTGTACGGCCATTATGTCCCTATTCTACAAAACTATTCAAAATGAAAAATCAGGCTCCTGCCTTTAAGTTTTCTGCTTTATAGAATTTAAGCAACTATCCACAGAAAGGCAAAATCCCCAAAACACAGCTGCTTTTGGTTTTTCAAGTAGAAAAGTAAATGCGATATTGAAACACCCATATGCATTTTACTTCATTTATTAGCTTGTAATTAAATAAATCAGCAACAGAAATTAAAATCTAAATCACAAAGGTAATTATCCAGTGTATTTCAAGTGCATTTTCAAATATATAATTCCAATATTCAAGCGTTATTATATAAGTGGAATCCAAATTTCTTTTGAATATATTTAAATAACATTTCAAGTATATTTATGGAATGTTAGAAATAGAACAAGCAATATATATGAAACGAAAAATGTAAACTTGTTAAGTTCAGACACTTCAAAAGACAATTAACAAAAGTACTGTGATAAAATCTACCTTTTAAAATGGTATCTTCTCTTTAGCAGAAAATCTCCTTGAAGTATCCAAAATGGCAATTTAACTTCTGTTCACCAAATCACAAAACACCAACATCCACAATTTCAAAGACAATGTGAGATCACAATATTTGATACAAATTAAAAGGTACATTAGGGTTTGTTCAGGTGGCATATCCAAATAGCATTTACTCACAGAGGGTTTACATAAAAATACCGGGTTTTTTTATAATCCGTTATACCGTTTTTAGGCAGAATGGTCACAATCATGTTAAATTACGGCCAATTTTCCTTTCCAGGTAATGCTTTCCTTTTTTTCTTATTTTTTTCCCTTCTCCCCACCTTCCCTCCCTCCTCCCCCCCAACGGGAAGCTGCAAAATTGTGATGAAGAAGAACGATTCTTGCCGTTCTCATTTACTTTTTTTTTTTTCTCTCTGTGAAGAGCCTAAGATATATTCCTTTTTAAAAGAGAATATTATTTGCATTGTTGTCAAGTGGAAATATTTGACTTTTCGAACAGGCAGCTTAAACTTCATCGGGAAATTAGCAGATTCATCGGTCAGGTCGGTTTTATAGTTACCCTCTAAAGTTTCTCCAAACTTTTCGGGTTGGTAAGTATTTCCCTGGCCAGTCGCCACGTTTGTTTGGCTGCGTTTTCCAGGGCCGAGTGAGGTTTGCCCTGAAAGAGGTCTAAGTTGGGCAAGAAGTAGTGCGGGCACCTCCTGCACTGAAGGCAGGAGATGAGCTGCAGTAAAATCCCGTTCAGCCGGTCCCCCAGGCACGACTCGTCCCAGTCCGATTCGCGGGGATGCTTTTCGCATTCGTAGGAAACCAGAGTCTTCATGTGATAATTATTCAGGGGCTGGCCCGGCAGCTCAAGGTGACGGTCCCGTAAGGTTTTGAGGATGGAGAGGCATTTCTTCCTGCAGCCGCCCATCTGCAGTCTGTTCTCGGCTTCCGCGAACTGCAGCACCCAGGCATCGCTCTCGGCCGAGCTCTGCTTGCCGGCCAGAGAGTGGCACTCCTTGGACAAGAGGTTGAAGCCTTCCGCCTTGACCTCTGCCACCCGGTTGGGTCCCGGCCAGGGGATGTGGGGAAGAGGCCAGTGGGCAGCACTCCGTGGCCAGATCCCCGTGCACTTGAATGCCGGAGTGATCTGCACGACGTACCGATCCCTGATCCTCAGCTTCACTTCGCTGGTGTCCGCCACCATCTTTACCACGTCTCTGTAACTGCACTTATCCACGGCTTGAGCCACCAGAGTCTGGAATCTGGACCGGATTTTGCGAGCGGAGAGGTAGCCAGACGCCGTGATGAACTCCACCCAGAGGGACATGCTCCTCTTGCGCCCGTCGCTTAACTTTAACACAGCGCAGCCCGGCAAGGAGCCGTCGTCCACGAAGTTGAAAACCCCCATTTGGTTCAGATACAGCACGACTTCAAACTCCGTGGGGGAGATGACTTCCAGCCCCTCGTAGCGATTGTCCATCTCGTTCAAGGAACTGATGAAGCGAGGCTCCTGCACCTCCACCTCCTTCAGCACGTCCGACACCACTTTGCAGACTTCTCGGATCGTTTTGGCGATGGCAGCTTTCCTGGCTTGACATTTCTCATTGTAGTATTTATTCAAATGATACACCAGCTTGGCCTGGGCCGCGATCATGTTGGGGCAGAGATCCGGATTGTATACCGGAGTCTCGCAATAGGCTGTGGGATCCAATGCGGCTGCTAAGGCTGGAGCCAACTTCAGAGGAGAAACAGGCTGCTGCACTCTGAAATGTAACAAATGTTTTTCAAAATGCGCCGGGGCTGCTGCTCCTCAGATGCTCTCTTCCTGCTTTTTTAGATCAGCCGNGGGACTGGAGGGGGCGATATTTTTCCTTCCCCTTTTTTTAAAGGGTCCGTGAGTAAGAGGAAAGCATCGAGAGCTGCACCTTTCCCAGCAGCAAGAAAAAACAAAAGTTGCACTGAGACACAGCAAGGCTTCCAGTAGTCAAAATAATAAAACCTCTTCGTATTTATTTATGTTTTCCCGTAGTAATCACCGTGTGTATGCAGGGCGGTTAATCAGTTGGTGGAAAAAAAAAAGTGCCGTGTGTGTATGTCAGAAGAAGCTGGCTGTTGGTTTGTATAAGAGCCCAGATGCACTCGTGTGGAAATTATAAAGGCAGGGCCAGGCAGGCGGGCGGCCAATCGCCACTGGGCTCGTCACTGCAGCCTCTTTCAGCTCAAACCCGGCTAATTAATCCCTCTCTAGGAGATAGATATGTATACACAGCCACACGCACATGCACACGCACACACAGGCACATATAGAAAGGTAGAAGGTTACTGACTGAAAAGCCACCCCGGTCCTCAGTTCGCTCGGAAATCAAGAGAAATCGCTCTCCTTTGGGTGTAATTTGAAGGGTATTGACGTTTCGAAAGGACTTGGCAAAACTGTGCCGCTCTGCACTGAATCCCTGCATGCCTCCCCATGGCCGGGACGTGAATGCAGGTGTATTAATGGGCATCCATCAACTAGGGAGCTACAGACCGGGCTCGCTCCGGCAGGAGCACAGGCGTAAATTCATTAACTCCCACTTGGCGTCACATCATGCTGTCCTTTTCCTCCTGATACTTGTCTGTAACTGCGAGCGAGAAGTTGTTGGTTTTTTTTTTTTGGTTTTTTTTTTTT
>VXAU01000982.1:7045-38440 GCA_013399695.1 Formicarius rufipectus | reverse complement strand
TTTTTTTTGTTTTGGTTTGGTTTTGTTTTTGTTTCTGTTGTTGTTGTTGTGGTTGGTTGGTTGGTTTTTAATTTTTTTTTCTCTGTCTCTCGTGAACCGGCCAGAGAACAAGCCAGCGGATTCACGGCAAATTTAGTGTTCTTTGGAATAAAATATTACGCAGAAGTCCACAATTTGTATTGTTTTAAAAGATCTTCTGACGGACTGTAATCGATTTTGAAGTTTAATGCATTTCGGCATTGTCTCTGTCTTGCTTTTTGTATTTGTACCTTATGAAGGGAGAATCAATCCCTAAACGTATCTGTCAGGTCTTTTTCACGTTCCCTCCAGAAATCAAGTAGCAGATACGGACGGTAAATCTCATTTGCCAATTCTTAGCTTCGTTTTTGTATTCTGTATTGCGCTCCGATATGTTGTGAAGATTGGATGTTCAGCTGCTTTTTTTGGACGCAGTATCCATTAATTTCAAACCTGGAGGATTTATCGTATAGCGAGCTGTGCTAGCAAGCTGCGCTTAGTAAACGTGCACAGGGGAGGCACGCTAGCGACTGCAAACATGCTGACTTGCTTGTCTGACAGTTTGGGATTTCGCCTGTGTGATGTGTAATTAGCAAATTTTGCCTTTGGTACTTTAGGTGTTTGTAATCGGGCCTTTTATTTACAAATAAGATGGAGTTGTAAACTTCTCTGCTTCACAGCATTTGCTGACCTTCACTTCAAGAGAATCCTAAGTTTTAAATATGTATTTAAGAATAAGAAGGGGAGAGGAAAAAAAAAAAAAAACCAAACCAAAAAAAACCACAACCAACTCACAAAAAAACTCCAGCAAAGCTTTTGATCGCTTTGAATCTTTAAGCTACTGACCGATTACCAATGCCTAAAGGAACTGTCACAGGCATGTCCGTCGCCGAGAAGTCATACCACAAAGAACATTTCATGACATTTATTCAGCGTATGAACGCGACCAACTTTATTGCACATAGCGGAGAATTTGTGGCAGTGCGCTTGGCTCCCTCGGTCTGGCGGTTGCGTGGGTGCTCCCCTGTCGCTCCCGAGGAGGAAGCTGACCGGAATCCTTTCCTGCCCATGAGTACAGTAGGGCTGGGGCTGTCGCTGAAAAGCCGCAGGTGACAGGTCGTCCTGAAGAAGCTTTCCCTCTTCGCGGCCTCAACCCCTGGCCAGTGGGAGAAGAGCGACCGCTCTCTGGCTGGTTCGGGCGGAGAGGAGGTAGTTTCCTCCCGAGTTTTCTCCCTTCTCCGCTTAGTTTTCCGGCCAGGCGCCGGGCGGGACACGCGTGCCTCCCTCCGGCCGCCCCGGCAGCGGCACAGAGCGCCCGGTCCCGGTTGCTGCCGCCTCCTTCCGTCCATCCCTCTCTCCTTCCCCGCACGGCCGTGGCGTAGCGGCCGCTGGGCTGCGGGCTCCCGGGACCCGGCTGCCCCCGCCTTCCTGGAGCAGGCATTTGGAGGGGTCTGGGCTGGCTCCGCGGGGACAGGCGGGCGCCTCCCCGCCGCGCTTAGCGCCAGCTGCCCCCGGCTCTGCGGAGAACCTGCCGCGGGGGAGGAGGTCGGCCCTTTTCGCCCTTCCTTCGGCGAGCGGGGAGGGGGAGGCACCTCGCTGGCCCGACACATCCCGCCCCGCTGCCCCGAGGATGGGGCCCGGCACGACCCTAACCCGCCCCTCGGGGCCGGGGGTGATGCCGGTCGCGCCCTGCGCTCAGACACGGGGCAGCCTTAGTCGCAGCAGGGCACTGGGGGCCTGTACGGAGGGAGGAAAAGCGGTCAAGTTGGGACCAACTCCGGCGGGCGGGTCTCGGGGACCGGCTGGTGCGGGGAAAGGCCCATTGCGGCCCCGTTCCCGGCCCCCTTTCCCTCCCCGGGCGGCGACCGCCGGGACCCGGAGCCGTCGGGCTCGAAATCTCCGGCGCTGCCGTGTCGGAGGCTGCTTCCTTGGGATGTAAATGTTAGAACCCTTTTCCCCCGGGGTCAGAGACCAGCGCCGGGTAAAACCGAAAGTTACGGTGGGCGGACAAAAGGTTGTCCCTTCCTCGCTGGGGAAACAGCCTTTTCCTGCGCAGTGGGCACGCCTCGACTTCCCAGCATTACGGCCGCCTCGGAGCTGAACGTTAGCGATGAGAATGTTCTGGGACAGGGTTTGCTTATTTTTGCCCCGTGGGTTTTAGCTTGGTAATTCCAGTTGCTAACGGCAAAAGTGGAAAGGTCGTACCTTTAAGCTGCCAGAAGTCATGATATTCATAATGTGCTAAAATTAATTCCGATAAAAATTAGATCTTATATACTAAATCAGAGCTTTCAATGTGTAATGCTAAGATTAAGCTATGATATCAAGTAACGCAGGTTATCGTATCTTGATGGCTATGGGGAATACTAGCTTTAGCCTAGGCTAAAGGTCTTTAGCACTGAAGCTCACTATTCGCTATATCATTTAATTTCACATATATGCAACAAACATTTGATAGTTTGAAAATTTGTGGATTTAGGCATCACTGACACCAGTAAACCACTGAAATGTGACTGTTAAGTTGACCTGATCGTTTAACAAGGGAAGTCGGTGGCCTGGTTGAAATGATGCTGAAAATTATTATCTATGTGACTATATATGATATAAAAACATGGATATGTTCCAAAGCTTTTGACCATTTACTGAAGGTAATTTTTTCTGTAGTTACTCATGGTTCTTTGTAAACTATCAAAGGGACGCTTTTTATCACGGAATTTTATTTCTATTGAGTTTATTGAGTATTGAGTTGTTTTGGAAAATTTGGATTAAAATCACCTCATTAAAATGATGATTGATCATTTGTCATGATAATGGTACCATATGATATTGGTGACTTCTAGCAAATTGTTCTTTTCTAGATATTTCTCCTGGTCATGGGTTACTGTAAGAGTATTTCTTGACCTCTGCTTGTTATTTCAAATCTTTCAAACTACAGTGCCATGTCATGTAGTGCTCATGTTAGACAAAAAGCCAAATGGTATTGAAAATCTTTGACTATGGGTACTTGCCCACATCCACAAAATACAATTTGGAAGAAGAAAGAAAAAAAAAGTTGCCCGTACACATACATTTAACCAAAAATTTCATATGGTGAAAAGTGTGAGTTAAAATGCAGATGCATATCTACACAAAGGACTTGCATGGATATCACTTTATATTTCTTATTATATAGTGATAGTTCTTCAACACACAAGTGCTCATGAATTTTAAAGTTTTATTTTTTAATATCTGCCTATTGCACTAGGGAGGTAAGAAGAAAAGAATGAAGCTGAGTTGATTAAATTATTTATCCCTACTGCTGAAGTGAGTTTGAAAGCTCATTGAATGTATCTGATTTCTTGGCTCCTCTTTCTCCCCCACCCCCCTCAATTCTTCCTGGTTATTTCATCCATATCATCCTGCCAGCAAAAATAAACTCACTTTCTTTTTTTTTTTCAAGTAAGAAAGTAAAGACAGATATTTGTGCCAGGATTGCTATATGTATCCCCTTATATAAAATGGGCAGCATCACTTTTTTTTTTTTTTTTTTTGTGAGAGGNTTATTTTGTACTTTTTTTTTTTTTGGCCTCCACTTTCAAATTTAGGAACAAATGAAAAGTTAAGTTGCAGAAGTGTAATTTTCATGAATCTACAGACGTTTTTCTTAGATTTGTGGGTATAAATTTCTGCATTTTTTGGTACACAAACATTTTTCCTCTGTTATGTACAATTTTCTGCGATTTTTTTTTTTACTTTTTTGAAAAACTGTTACATAGCTTCTTTTACAGTACACAAGTAGCATTCATTAGTGTTAAACTTAACATGTGTACGTATTTTCTTCCTGTTAAAAATTAAAAGAAAAACATGGAAAGAGTTTGTATTACTGTTGGACTTGGTCATCCTAGGTCTTATAGATTAACTGTTAATGCTCTAAATTCCTCTCATCTGCAATCTGTTAAGAGAACAAAAATTGATTTGTTTTCTTTAAAATGCTGTTTCTCAAAAGTGAATACAAAACTTGCATGACTGTCATTTTAGCTAGAACTGTAGAAACATGCAAGCAGAAAAAAAATGCATTGAATTATTCATTTGGTTCACTTCTTCATCAGCTTTTCCAAAGCCAGACATTCCTTTAAGTACAGCATTTTATTTAAGCAGTCCAGTACTGGTGTTTTTTTTAAAGATCTCTAGCTTGAAGAATGTTCTTTTTTTTGTGGAACTGCTAGAGGAGTGTGGAATCAGTGGGGATTAGCGCCTTTTAATCTACTGCATCTGTAGTGGGTCATCCAACACTGCCAAACTCTGATTACTATCTCATGCTGTATATGATTAAATGATTGAAAATACTGAACACTGACCTTGAAAATAAAGCTAAATGTGTTGGATGATCAGCTTCTGAAGACTTCACGTATAAAACTAACCTTTCCCCTTGGTAACTTCTAGCCCTGGAATATGCTGTCTGAGAGAGGACTAGAGCGTTAGAAAAAGTAAGGCAAAATTGAAGTGTGGAAACATTTGAATATAATGTATGGCACCACTCAACTTGTTCATGCTATGTTTTAGCAACATCTTATTAGCCCTGTCAAAATGGGAGGGTGATATGTCTTGAACAAATTTATATTTGTGATGGGTGTTTTTTTGTAAGATGGTCTCATACTGACTAGTAAACTAAACGACATTGTTGTGTAGGGAGCTGCTAGAGATATTGGAATTAGCAGAAGACATGTTGCTTGACATCTTTAAAAACTAGCCAATATAAAGTTATAAGTAAGAACAACCTCTTTTCTTAAATTTGATCGTATTATGTGTTTATTGTGAATTTTTATGCTAGCAGTACTGTGGGTATGTTATGTCCCTCTAACTCAAAATGAAACTTGTATGTATGTATGGTAAATTACCTGTGTAACTCAGTTGATCTTGATTTAGCTATAAAAAGACGTACCCAACATATTTCAATGCAGACTTGTATTTTTTAATGTAATGTACATCTCTCCAATATTTTCTTTCCAAATAACAGTGAAGGGAGGAGTTGAGTGAGTTGGTTGTGAGTGATTAATCCATTTCATTGAACCTTATGAAGGCCCTGATCCTGCCCATGCACACATGGTTAGCGAAACATTCAGCTGGTTCTGGTGAGGTCATGGGCGCTTTTAGGCTCACAGTGAAGTGCACAGGCAGCTGTTTGCAGGATCAGGGCCGAAGCAAGGTAACACTTGCAGGTTAACATTTGAAAAGGATCAACTACAGTGAACCTCTGCAACATCTAATGCATCAAATGAATGCGTTGGATGAGAAAATGTATTTTTGGCTCAAATATCTACACTTCTGTCAAGCAGCACTTCCCTATTAATTTCATTATGTTTTTGCTATAGTATTAAATTAGCTTCTTGAGAAAGGACAGTGTGGTTTTGTCCACGCTTCCACAAAAATGCCTTCCCTACTCTACTCTAAAGCCCTTATGATGAGGGTGAGGTTATTCAGAGAAATAAGTGAAAGATTATGCTTTCAAAATCTCCATTAAAACTACATTTTTATTGTACTTTCACATATTCAGGACTATTCCTCTAACTCCCCAAAGTCACAGAATCTTTTAACAGTCTTAAATATAAGCAATCTACTTGCTAACTGCCCTTCCCCTCCCCCCCACAATTGTTCCTAAAAATATCCCAACTGTAGCTATAATATAAACATGCCAACCAACTTATAATTTAAGGAAGAAGAGGTGAGATCTGTTCAGGAAAAACTTCATGCTTATGTTTTTTGGCCTTTGAAATATTTTACCACCACCAGACTGAACTTCCTTTTTTAACTGGTGGAACATTGTCATTGTAGAACACAATATTTTATCTAGGAGAAAATTGAGTCTCTTATTAAGGGCAGCAAATCACTCCAGTTGTCCTCTTACTTGAATTTGGAAATTTGCCTGGATCAGCTACTGTCCTTCCTACTTTTCCCTACTAGGGTTTTAGACCAACTCTAGGACAGTATATACAGAACTGGATCCTTTGTGGCATAGTGCTGGTGCTCCTGAAATGAGAGACTGTAGAAATAGCATGTCATCTTGTAATTTCATAAATATACAATTAAATTGTTGAAAGAGAAATATTAGCTTACGGAAGTATCTGTTTATCTGACAGGAATATTACTATCAATTTTTCTTGATAGTTGAAATGGATGCTGCCTTTCGGACATGTTATCATTTATAATACATTAATGCTGTTAAAAAGAAGGAAAAATGGTGTTAGGGTAGTAGCAATGTTTTCTCTTATATCTCCTTAGTTTTAGATGAGGCAATAGTGATTTTAATGAGGTTATGTAGTGTGTACAGGCCTACTAAGACTGAAATTGCTGTGATCAACATGATTCTGTCTTATTTTCAATATATGTTTTACCATCTCTATTTCTTGTTTTCTTCTGCAAATTATTTCCAATAATGAACTGGCTAGTTTTGAAGTAATTTTTTTAAAAATAACCTTATCAAAAGGAACAGTTAATAAGTTCAGAACTTTTACTGAAACACAAATGAGTATATGACATATGCTAGGATGTGCTATAATGCTTGCTGTTTTCAGGTACACTTCAAGACATTGTTTCTTTAAGTAGGTAAAAAATGACAGCAAGGATGCTGGACAACAGTTTTCTCATTATATTCTGTGAGTACGTTCATTATGTATTATTAGTCCTTAATTGTAAAGATGAAATAATATAACCATTTATCTTGGCAAGCCCATTATTTGCAATCTGTGGATTAGAAAGCTGCTTGGATCTTCATGGCTGTTTTCTTCTATACATACTATTCAGATTTTTTGCGTAAGGGACAAGAGAAAACTTTTCAGGTTAATTCTATAGCAAACCTAATCCACTCTTCATAGGCAAACTGTATCTCAGTGGGGTAAAAAAAAGTCCTCTCTCCCTCATCCACCATCTCCACCCCCCCAAAATTCAGTTCTTCATTTGTTTTGTTCACCACGCTGCATTAACACAGTTTTCCCTTGTGTGCATCTGCCAGTGTACAATTTAGCCACGGGCATCTGTAGACCTTGTGGTGATCAGTATTGCAGGCAAAAGCCATATGTGTTTAAATAAAAAAAAATCTCTTTATTTCATTTGCTGTTTTAACTGGATGGATAACTTCTGTGCCTCAAGACAGAGGAAGAGAAAATACAGAAATAATTAATTGCCTCTATTCTTGAGGCAGTTTCATTTTCCCTCTCCAATATGGAATGCTTGTCAGCTTCCCTGATAAATGACTGCATGTATTTGCATAGATTTTACATTAACACAAAAATTAGTTTTATTTGTGAAAAACTATTTTACATAATAATGCAAAATCTAACATTATAGATTCTGTCTCCAAATTTGAGAGACTGTGGAGAAATGAGGGTTTTTTTCTTGTTTGCATTTTTAAATTGTTTGGTTTGTGTTGGTTAGTTGTTTTTGTGTTCTGTTTTTTTTGTTTTGTTTTGTTTATTTCATGTCAAGGCATATTCATTTCTAGCTTTATATTTTGTTTTCATAAAAACAACCAAACCAGGGTCTATTAATGTTTATAAGGCATTTATTCAGTCTTTCATAGATTGAATAATTGATGGTGGTAGGAAAACAACTTCTTTCGTAGATCCCTACATGTTCTATTTATTGAATATACTCTTAATTAAGAATACATTTGCAAAATCTCATGGAACTGTTTTGAAAAAAATACTTCATGAAACTTAGCTGTTATATACACTGTTAGAATATATTTTAAGTTTCTAAAGCTGCAGTTAAAATAGTGCTCTATCAGGTTATTCTTCCAAAGCACTGATGTACTGCATTAACTTACTGTATGCCAGTGTAGGACTATTTTTTTTCCTATATCTAATAACATGTCTATTTTAAGCAATTAGGCACTCCTAGAATGGAGTGACAGTACTATACCTCTAGTTAAAAACTGTATTTTATTCACAATTTGTCATGTCCATAAATAAAATTTACAAATCAATCAGACTGTAGTATCTTTGAGGGAAAATATACTGCCCTAATTTTGAGCCAATTGTACTTATTTTCAAGTGACACGAATTGGGTGTTTGTTCATATAATAAACCTGGTGTCTTGTTATGTAAAGACAACTGCTAATTGTTTATCAGTCAGTTCTCTGTGCTGAAGAAAATACAGATGCATTCATTGCTGTTATTTCATGCTCTATAACAAGAAGAAAATATTACTTCTTATGAAGCATGCTATACTTGATGGCAACTTAAGGTAAAAGAGTGCCTTTGCCACTTCTTAAATCTGGGACACCCTAGGTGCCAGCTGTCACTGCTCAGCTAATGATGACAAATGCCCCTCTCTATGCAGATTGCAGAGCTTGCAGGCTGCTATGAAAGGCAGTCAGATTACCTTTCTTCAGATAGTAACTTAACCTTTTAAACTCAAGTGTCAGAATGAAATTATTAGCTGGGATAGTTTCAATATCTGTTTCTTTAAAAAGTTAAAAAAAAAAAAAAAGAAAAGAAAAGAAAAGAAGGCAGTGACTTCAAATAATACCATAGCAACTCATATTCACAAATAGTTTTTGCTTCTCTGATGTTTTAAAAATAGGAAATTGCTTCCACTGTGCTTGTGAGCACTCTATGGAGTTTGCTGGCATTGAATGCATGAATGTTGAAGCTGACCTCTTAGTTGCACTACACAGAAATAGGGCCAAGTGGGACAAATTCTGTCCTTGCTTACATCCATGCAGAGTTACTGATGCACAGATCTGACAGATCACAGGTTAACGGGTGCTATTTCTAATAGACCTTAATTGATCTTACATATTGTGGATATACTCAGGTCTCCCTGTGACAGTTCATGTTACTACTATGAGTCTATCTAGATTTTATTCTACCAGAATAACTGGGTATTTGTTTTGTAGGTAAGAGTACTTTCACAGAACTCAGTGTCACCTGGTTAATATTATGTTACTAATTTAAATATATTCTACAGTCAGAGTTTTGGAGTTAATTTCCATGTTTTCTTGGATGTACCTAGCAGATGTGAAGATATTACATAGTTCTTTAACAGCACTTCAGAAACGTAGTGTGGTATAAGCACTGGATATGGCACCTAACGTGGTGCAGGGTACTTTTTGAGTGTGTGCACATACATCTTTCTATATTCTTCTGAGTCTATTTCTGTGTGTTTATGCACTTGAATACAAAAGTAAATAGACACAAGGGAATTCAAATCAATATATGTACACATGCACTAACCTACACAAGTAACATCCAAACAATATATTTCCATGTTTATATTAAAGTACTGACATATATGAGCATGCTTAGAACATTATGTTTGCCATTAAATCAGTCTGTACAGTGAGCTGTATATGAATATCAGTTTCCCTTTGAGTTAAAGCATATTTTTATTACAGGAAACAAGTACTTACACCCATATTTTTCATGAACACATCTCCATGGCAGTGGTCAATAGTAGAAAACTACAGAAAAGGTGTGGAAAAAGGCTTTTTATGAGTTGACCAGGAACACCATGGTATATGGATGCAAAGGAGTTAGTAACGAGAATAGGAGGGAAGAAGGTGCATTTTTATGAGATTGGAATGTCCCAGACAAAAATATAGTTATTACAATTGGCAGATACCACAGGAATAAGAAAAAAACGTGCAAGTTTGCAGAGAAAGCTAAGATGAGATCAATGGTGCAATAATTTTAATGTGGTTGGTTCTGTAGCACTCATCAAAGGAAAGTCAGTTTGATCCATGTACATAACATTAATGCTTTTTTCTCCAGAAAATAATAGATCTAATTGCTGATATGTGCACTCTCAAAGAGCTCTTTTAGTAATATGATGTTTAAAAGGAAAATGCTGGTTAATATCATATTAGACTTAATATCATATTCCAGTTAAAATTTGAGGAAGAGTGTTTGGTTTTGCTTATGCACAAGTATGTTAAATTTAACATCCTGTTTTGTTTTGTTTTGCTTTGTTTTGTTTGGGTTTTGGTTTTTTTTTCTGTAAGTCATTATGTTCAAAGTATTTAAAACTATACATTTTATTATTTCGAGCAAGTGTAGCACAATCTGGGAAATAAAAAAGACAAAGATCTAGTGTTTCATACTCAGCTTTCTCAGCTTGTTGGTTGAATAGGCATCAAATGAAGTCCAATGCCTATACAAAAGAAATGTTCCTTGTTTGGATTTGCCCCATCTGTGTCATCTGGTGGCTTATGCAATAGGAGGTGTTATCACATGAATCCAAATGCACAAGCCAGTTGTTTTATGGACTCTTTCTGTGCTTGGAGGAGTTTATAAGTTGCCCAGTCTATTGTGTGTCACTCCCAGATGACACGTGTGCATTCTGCTGAGCATATTTTGGGGTAATTATAACTAATGAAGCCTGGTACACAGCTTGTTCACAGAGTGATTTATTCTGCTCCTGTCTGATTCCTGAGAGTTCTGTAAAATGGTTATATTGTGCCCTCCACTTTGGACATGTATGGGACCATGTGGTATTGAGTTCATCAGAGAAAATTTGCTATTCAGTGTACCACAGACTAATTACAAAGATATTGGCTGAGTACATCTGTTTAAAAATACAGAGCTGGACTGAAATTTTAAATGGCATCTGTAACTTTAAGGATATTGACTAGAGTGTGGCTCTTGTTCAGTCATTTACTCCTTCCAGACTTGCAGTAACCCACTTAGATGTACTGCTGTTAAATGGTTCAGAGCTTCTCTGGGCCCCATAAGTTAAAGTTTGATTCCCTTCATACCTTTTAGCAAAGCAGATTTTTTTATGCAATTTGAGTTCTGATGGGTGGCGATATTTTGTGGAAAGATGTATTTAACAATAGGGAAGACAATACCTTGTAGCTTTGAAGGTTTCGTAAAACAACAACAAAAAAATCATTACTGAAGCCTGGGTGTCAACCTTTATTTAACCTTAAATTTACCATTCTCACCCTAATTTATCCTGACTTACCAGTCTCTCAGGCAAGTAAATATACTGACATTACTGGAACTCAAGAAGTACTCAACCATTTTTTTGCTTTTTTTTTCCAAGACACCAACATGCCTCTGAAGTCACAAAGTAATGGGGTACAGAAGCTTCAGGGTTTGTCACTTCAGCTACCAGATTCACAGCTATCCAAGCAGGCTGGATGTTTTTACAAGTATCATGACATCAGTGTTCTGTAATAATAGTCTTCAGTTTATATCTGTCCTCAGTTATATCAGCTTCTCCCATCTTTACCCTTAACTCCATATCCAGATTTGAAAGACTTTGCATCTTATTTTTTTCAGTACTTACACAAAATCTTGTTTCATGAGGGTGAAAAAGAGAGAGGTTAAAAGTTATAGTACTGCTTTTAGGAATGGGAGAAGGAATAAATACTTATTTTGGTACACCTTGGGTATGCATTTTGGAAGACTGGAAAGCTTATTAGAAAACATAGTTCACATCCTTCCTACTGGCTGAGAAAAGTAGTTCCTGAGAATGAATTATTGGTTTCATTTCTTTTTGTGAGAACAACCCAGGGTGTACTCAAGATGACATTAGCAGTGTTGAGGGTGAGAAGATACCTCTAGCTGTCAGAAGTGAATGGTCTAAGATGACATTCCTTAGCTGGCATGTTAGGCAAGAGAATGTGGTCACAAGCAGGCCTGAAGTTTACCTGTGTCCTAATATATCCCAACAGTGAAGCTTATAGTATTGATAGCATTCTTCAAAACCAGTGCTTTCACTGGGGAAGGAAACAGAATTTCAGCCTAATTTTGATCTTAATAACCATGCAGAGGGAAGTGGTCAAAGGTCTGCTGGTGCCTTCATTTTTGCTCCTGAATTTGTGTGGAGCATTGTGTAGTTGCAAGGTTATATACCCACAATGATAACCATCAGAAGGAAAGAGTGCTGTTTGTATATGATGAGTGTGAATATGCCTGTTTAGAACGTGTGTGGAGAAGCATACAATTTGAAAACTGGTTGGTTTACTGAGAGCAATTTTATCATAAGGTAGAAGTTATGCTCCAGTTTTCAATACACAGAATTTGGTTTTGGGCTTTCTGATTTGTTCTGGATTTCCTTCATATACAAAAGTTCTGAGGACAATTTTTACATAATGATTTATGTAGTGATACAAAATCACCCAAACCTGAATTTGGATTCAATTGTGATAGGTTTTGACTTTTGGGATGAAGCACATAATACCTGCTTATCATGCCAGATTCTACAAGAGGGTTGCTAAATTGACAACAAATACTTAAAATTTAAATCCTTAGATATGATAATAGTCACAGATGAAAGCAATGATTTTGCATGCTTTGTAAGTTTTTTTTTTAGGTTTTTTGTTTGTTCTGTGTTAAAGGAGTGTGGCAAACTACAATGACTGGCATGTTAGAAAATGCCTGAAAATGAGCAGTTGTTTTATTGTAGAAAGATTTTCACAAATTAAAAGAATAGCTACCTAGAATTATGATTGTGTGCTATTAAAATATTGTAGTTGTCAGGTGAAGTGTTGATTTCTGAGTAATCTGCTCATGTTTAGTCAAAGTACATCTATATAATTTTAAACATTTAATAAAATATTTAATGCTTCAAATCAAGCAGTAGCTAAAATGATGACACTAATTACATCAGATGTAGTTGGGTCAGTGAAGCTTATGTGTCATTCATTCTTTTGTGCTGACCAAACTTTTGGTGCATAAACTCATGTCTTAGTTGGCCTCTGAAAGAGTTTGTATCGGAGCAAAGCATGGCCTTCCAAAAGCTGGTATTTGCAGCTGTAGTTTCATCCCCTCTGCTACTTTCCATTCTTCTGCGAGCTGCATTCATTTTATTTCCATTGCTTTGCTACTTTACATGAATTTTGTCACAGGAATTACTATTTAAATAGCCTTGAACTTAGAAACTTCTTCATGTTTTGCCATGCTAGGGCTAGTGAATATGATGTGCTTATCAGGCGTGGGTAGTTGAAAATAGTTTTTCATTCAAACATTTAGGGAATAGTAGTAAAATAGCACTCATTAGTACCTATAGTGATAGCTGTTAGGCAGAAATTGGAAACAAGAATCCAAGTTGCTTTTTGGGAAGTAAATTCTTAACCTTGTTAACCTCACCAGTATTAGCAGCAGGCTTTCCTTTTTGCTGGTAAGCCATTGCCTTCCACTCTTTCTGGTAGTCTCCAAGATTTGTGAGGCCTGGCTGCCTAGTTTTCTAGAAATTCTGAAAAAGTGCTGAGAGAAGAACGTTTGCCATATTCCATATGTGCTGATCAGTCACACAGTGGACATGTCAGACTACTTGTAAAGCAAATGCTGGTGTGCTTGAGTTTAGTTAATGCATGAGGAATTTGAACTCCAACCTCACACTGACCCTGTGGCATTGTATGTGTTGTGCAGTCAAAATTATAGTGATTCCATTAAAAGCTTGATTTTTATATCAGTCTAGTGATGTTTATACAGCTTTGTGGAGTAGAAGAAATAAGTCACAAGAAGAGGAAAAGCAAAAAATATTCTGTGCTTGGGTTAGAATAAAATGACTGGATGGGGTGAAGATGAGGGCAAAGAGATCAAAGAAAATGAATTTGAACTGGAAGACATGAAAACTTGTAAGGCAAAATTAACTTGAAAACTAATATAATTTGTTTAATTGAAGGGACTGGACTGAAAAAAAAATCCAGAGGTGGAATTGAGAAGACAAATTTGGAAGGAAGAAGTAGTTATTTTTCTAAAGAAATTTGAAACAAAGTGGAAACATTTAGGGCTTTCTTCATATGAAGATAAATGTCATACAAAGCAGAAATCCCCACACTGAAGAGTATCTACCAGGGCACCTAAGCACAGTTGGCCAGTGTGATGACTCTGATGTTGTGAGTGTGCTGTAAATTGTCAGCATTCCCCAGATTTATTCTTGGGTGTTCTTGAACTGAGCAAGCCTCAGTGGCTGCTTTTGTGGGCAGAAGTCATTGCTTTCTGAAAGGAAATAACATAGTTCTCCAAGAGCTGCTCTCCAGAGCCCCAGGTAGCGACAACAGTAGTCTCTTCATCATCCTTCACTGACCTAAAGGTTAACCTGTCCAGAGGCTTATGAATTCTATATAGTAAAGGAAAGCTTTTTTATTATGGGCAACAGGATATATTTGAGAAGAGGGTAACAACAGGGAATCCGGTTGTGAGGGAACATGTATAATGAAGTTCACTACACAACTTTAGGAGTGTAGATAATTATATTGACACCTTGTCTGGTATTTCTTTACTTTCTGAATTAACTCCTAATGAGTAGGAATGAATGAGACATTTGTATATGGCACAAACTGCTGAACTTGCTTCTGTTGCATGTATGTTCTTAAATTAATGTTACCAAACATGAAACTTATGAGGCCATCATTTACAGGCCTACATTATTTGTTATTGGTCTTATTTTATATTTATAGAGTGACACACATTTCCATGTTGCCTTAGAGAAATAAAAATTACGTGATTCCAGCCTCATTTTGCAGTCTAATTTTGGCAAATGCAAGAAATTGTGGAAAAAAAAATAGAAGAGGTAGTGGAAAAGGCAAAAAGGTCATAATAAATAATGATTGCCACTACATTATATAGGAAGTTTGTATGTCTGATTTTTTTCTTTTTAGGTTGATATAAAATGGTATTTCTTCAAGGACAGTGATGCAAGGAAGAAGTTCTTTTTATGGTTTAGGGCTGGGAGAAGCAGCAGTTGAAAGGTAAAGGGTAGAAGGTGTGAGAATTAGATTTCCATTTGACATGAGTTTGTTCAGATTGGTTGAGGCTGCTGAGAATTCACTCTGAGGTGTTTGAACGAGATGCAGTGGCTAGTACAGGAGGGAATATTTCACTCTCTCTGTTCCCATGTGGATGAGTTGAGGATCAAAGGGTAGGCAAGATGCAAAGTAAGCTAACTGAGCCAAACACTAGTTGGCTCAAGGTTTCCCAGAAATGCACAGTTCAATTCATGGAAAAAAAAAAAATCAGCTGCAAAATGTGTATATAGGAATTGTAGTCTCAATTCCCAGCCCAAGAAGACCCATCAAAAAATCTTGGCAGTCTTGGGCAGGAAGATGGTGACATTGGTGTAATATGATAGTATGTTACTTTTTTAGACATGACTGCGGTAATGCATCACGTGACCTTGTTACAATATCAAGTGTACTTTCTCACTCCTTTTGATGCACACAGTGCTAATATGGATCTCTAACTTTGAGAGGTGGAGCACTGATCTATCTGAGTCTTCCCTTTGTGTGTCTTTGTGGACTCATTTTTAAAAATTGCCATTTCAGACAAATACTGTGTTGGTGATACATCAGAAAGTTTGCTCAAGAGTTCAATGGAAGATTGATTCATCTTTTTAGTCATACAGACTGCAAAAGTGTTCAGAGCTCATCATAAATGTTAAGATGATTGTCTAGAATACCTCTTAACACAGAAGCACAGAATCAATTATTTATACCACTTGTTTAAAGACAGTGTGCTTGAGTTTCCCCCTCTGACAGCAAAAAGTATAAGCTTTGAGTGGAAGATCTAAATACCTAATTTTAATAATCAGACATAAGTCCTCACAAAGACTGAAGTATAAAATATCTGTATGAGGGGATGAAATTATGAAACAAAAGCTGTCTGATTTTGTTTTTTTGTGTGACCTTAATGGTAATAATAATAGGTCACATGTAGGAAGTGTTCGGTTTTGCACAGCCACAATTTGTTTTGTTTGGGATCTTCTGCTTCGGAGATTCGTAGTAAAAGTATGCAGAGTTTTTTGTTTTTTTTTTTTACCATATGAGCAAAGTAAATAAGGAGCAGTGACTGTAATTCCAGTTATTAAACCCTTTCATTTGTTACTGTTAATCATTAGGTTGTTGTTAATCTGACTAAATGGGCACACAAAAAAAATGTTTTTGTGATAAGAAAGCTGCTTTGTCTCAAATAAGGGACACTGGATGTAGAGATCCGAGCAGTACATTTCACAGAAGTGCATAGGATCTGTTTACCTGGTTGAAATTCAAATTGTTTTATTATGGTGTCAATTCTTTGGTTTTGGCAGCACTTCTAAAGTGTCTATACACAAAAGGACTACCACAGTGAATGAATGCTAGTGTTGACACCACCTAACAAGCAGGGATTATGTGTTTACAGAAGAAGTAATATGATAGGTCAAGTATAAGAGGCACTTCTCAAGAGCACTTCACCACATAATGAGTGACTGACTAGAAAGTGCAGAGCTGCCACTCTTTGGCTTCGTTTCGGTGTTGATGCCTGCCTCTCTCCTCCAAAGACCTCTTGATCATGTTCAGCTGCTCTGTTCTCATGTGGTGAATAATAGTAGAGTAAAGCTGCTTTTCTGTCTCATTTTTCTTGCTAATTTACACATTCAAGCCATTTTTTGTTTGCTATCCTTATTTGCTATTCCCTTTTGTCAAGGCACTGTTCTCTTTTTTGCCTCAGGCCTAGGAACTAATTTGAGCTTCTATAATTACTTCATGTTTTACACCTGTCTGCATATCATGCACTCCTTGTCTCTGTGCTTAAGCTGTATATTTCCTTAGAAGGGAAAAAAAAAAAAAAGAAAAGGCTAGTTTTCATACACAAGGAATCCCCAAGTTTCTCCTCTCAGTCTTCCTACAGGAGAAACACAATTAAACTGTTGAGATGTTCTCAGCAATGCAGCTGACCTTTGGGGTTCATGAAGGACAAATGAATGCTGTCTGTTCAGACAGTTTGTGTTAAGACATTGTTGAGCAAAGAGCCCTGAGCTTTGTTCCTCTTGAATGAAGCGATGGTTGTAGTCATTTTAAAATCATTAAGAGCCTGAATGCACGGTATCATTCTACAGTGTTTGCTCTACAGCTGCTCTTCTGCTTTAATAGCAGCTTATTAAATTTGGGTCAAGCACACTCTGAAGAGTATCACAATGAAGAAACTGTTCAAAAAGTTACCTGTTTAAAAAAAAGGCAATTGATTAGATTTTTAACTTAAGTGACAGCTGCAATTCATTGCCTGTTCTTTGTGGTGTCCTGCAGCCAGAGTAGAAGCCTTTTGTAATTTGGTCTTCATTTTGTAAAAGCTTTCTTGAATAATCCAGGGTTGCTTTCCACTCTGA
The DNA here is from genome assembly GCA_013399695.1 of Formicarius rufipectus. NCBI lineage: Eukaryota > Metazoa > Chordata > Aves > Passeriformes > Formicariidae > Formicarius > Formicarius rufipectus. The sequence continues at coordinate 21,352 of VXAU01000982.1, read as the reverse complement.
GACTGCCTCAATCCAATTAGGAGTTTAACAAGGGTCAAATTAAGGAGACTTTACACTTCATGTTTGCATCATTAGCCATAAGACTGTTTTGTGTGTGCACGACTGTGTGTCGAGGGAGGAGGGGAGGCCTCAAGATGGGGCAGACACAAAGCTGTCATCCACCATGTGGTGCATCCCGCTGCTGAATGAAGGCACAGCAGGCTAGGAACAACATTTCCAGTTGTCTTTTGGGGCTGTCCTCATGTGGATTTCAGCTGGTACATAGCTGTTTGGGGTTACAGGTGCTAGCTAGACCCGAGGAAGAAGAGCGTGTTCTGCGTCTAGTCTTTTCTCTCCTGGTAGTCTATTGTTATCGGACAAATGACTGGGAAGAGATGAAGTTAGAAATCTCTTGAGCATTCATTATTTTTGATGAGATGACAACTACTCCAGTTCCTTCTTCTCACTACTCATGCTGTTTCCTGTTATTTTTTTGAAAACATAATTTTTCTGTGTGTTAAGTGTATCATACAGTGTGAACTTTTTTTTTTTATATATATCAGTCGTCAGCAGGCTTTTGGTAATCTGATGTGTGTATAGAGGGTTACAAACATGCAGTTGTATTTTCTACAATAACAAGTATTCTAAAAATGGTGCTGTTTTGCTTATGCAGTTTTTGACTACGACTACATTTTCCTAATGAATTATTTATAGAAATTGTCAAAAATTAAAAAGAAAGCCATAAGACTCTCTTTTCTATATAAGATTGTTCTTAATGACAAGAAAAATACTCCTGCTAATCAGTGTTTAGATGTGTGGGATATTGCTGGAGAACTGTTGCAGTGTCTCTTTAGCAAATGCTTTGTACTGCTACATACAAAGTAACGATTTATCTAAAAATAACACTTTCATTGTTCCTCCCCCCCTAAACCCTTTAATAGGTACTTTAGTATCATGCGAGTTTTCATAGTTTAATCCCTTTTCAAAAGCTTTTCAGAATAAAAGCTCTAAATGGTCCTCAGTATTAATTTGATGTGACTTCTGTACAATATGGTTTGAAACTCTCAGAAGCACATTTTTACAGCTTACCTCTTTTCACTGGATCAGTGTGTGGAAAATACCAGCTAAGTGTTTCATGGAGTCTCTGCTGTAAGCCTTTTTTGTTGTCTCACAGATGCGATAGCCTTCTAGTGATTTTTATTTAGTATCATCGTTATTAGATAATACTTAAGCCAGATCCAAAACTCTACACAGTTTATTGTTCATTGACTTTAAATTTTAGGAAATGCCCCTTAAAAGATAAGTTTAAAAAACGTTTTGACCTCTCTCTTGAATGTCATTTGATAAGAATTTATCTTCAACATTAAATTGTGCTTAATAAATGGTGATTGTGTCTAATGTAGTCTGCTTTTGTGGTCAATCAAATCTTTGCTTACATTTAGACAGGAATAGCTGGCTTTAGTATTTGGACACTCATTAATAATTACATTTTAAAAATGCTCAGCTCTCAGTGAATTGCTAATATGATGGGTCTGGTGGAAGTAACAAGAAATAGTTTAGAACTTTTTCTGTCACCCTCTTTATCAAAGTGGTATGTATTTTCTGTTTGGATTGCAGTATGTGCAGTGACTGGTGAAATAAAAATTATGACTATCATGTTTTTTTCATAATATATGTCTCCTGTGGTGATTTTGTTTCCTCAAAACTACTAACTCTGGAACAAGAGAATTCAAACAGTAATAAATGGTGCATGGGCATGTATTTTGTTTTGGTTTGGGTTTTTTCCTTTGTTACCCCAACTTTTAAGGCTTTTGCATAAATTAGTGTCTCAAAGGAAGTGAATGTGAATTGTATGATATGAGTCTGTTTGAAGGTATTTGGGCTGTTCTGAGTTCTAGGTATCTGAAACAATCACAATAATATGCAGTTCATAATGCCACAGATTTTGATTCTTTATTACTGAGTTTCTTTAGTCCAAGAGAATCCTGTCACTTCACTATAAAAACATTTCTTCCAGGTTCTGTTTGCCGTGTCTGGGTAAAATAGGGTGTCACCAAATATTTTTATATTAAAGAAAGCTCCCATTGCTGATTTGTAATACATTTTCCTGAGCAACTATTATGTATATCTGTTCAACAAATACCAATTTGTTGTTTTCTTAACCTGGCTACCTTCAGGATGGTTCTTAATTTTAAAATTTCATCATCCTGCAGCCTGGAGAGATGCCCTTTACAAAATGTTGACAAACTAAAATGATGAATTGTAGTGGTTATTAAATAACTCCAGTAACATGAAATATATTTTATATTCTGATATTTTGTGGTTCATAGGCTGAAAATTGCTTTATTCATTCTTCAGAATGAAAGTAGTGAACACTTTCCCTTGCTGATAAAAGTCCCATTTGTTTTCCTGCTAGATCCTTTTATTATAGATTTCTATTTCCTTTTTATATGCTTTGGAGTATGATTGATCTGCAAGAAAAAGAAACAGATTTCACAACTGCAATGACAGAATTTAAACGTTGAAGGGAGAATGAACTTATGATTAGTTCAATTAACACTGCAGTCATTATTTTCTGTTTTCCACAAAACATGAGAGAAAAAATATTTTCGTATTTCAGTGGAATACTTTACAAATGTACATTTGCATGTAAAGAAAATATGACCTTTGAGCCCTTGGGAAGTTAGCAGAGTAGGCCTTAGTGTCACAAACCGTCTACCTTCTCTATGAAGATTTATATAGCTGTAAGAGGAAAGACAACAGCACAATTTATGCATCTGTGTAAGTTTCTGGGAGATCACCCAGCCACCATTTCATGCCAGTATCACAGAGATCTGAAGGTGTCAATGGTAATCAGACTGTTCAAGTAGAGCCTAGAAATTTTTGTCAGCTACAAAGGTTGGAATTTTAGATAAACAGATTTAGAACTTACATAATGTCAAGAATTAAATATTTCTTCTCCATTATAGCAAGTCTGTACTCCATAAATTCTTAAAAGCAATGAAGCTTTAAAGGCTGCTTATCTAAACTTTGAGATTTTTTGTATCAGTACGTACATTTTCACTGCCACTTCGTGTTATACAAATGTTTTCCTCATTTTAAAATTCATATTTTCTTCTGTTTCTGTGTTGGTGTGAAACATAGTGTCTATCTATATTAAAAACAAAACCAAACATAATGTCTATCTATACTGGAATATGAAGTTATTTGGATTCTTACTCTAACAAAGTTACCATATACCTTGTTTGTATTAACTTCTTACTGCTAACATACAAAATAGTTTAGTAAACCTAGCTTTACTGGAAAACAAAATTCAATATGAAATTGATTATGTTATTATCCAGAGGAGTATCAGATGCCAACTTTATTCCTTTTAGAAGGGCTATCTACACTTTTTGTGTATAATGAATTTAGTTCTCTTGAAAGATGCTGGATTGACAGCCCTGAAGACCAAAGTCCTTTATTTATGCATGAACAGCAACAGTTCTGTCTTTCCCACACTACCCTTCTGATATGCTTCACCCATGACCTGAAGGATCCCCCTTAAGGGTGACAGCTTAGTAGCCGTCATACCCATTCACTCCTCCAGTCCTCTGCTGAGAGTGCCAACAAGAATGCCAGGGTGGCGATGCCTTTTTGCTGTGGACATTTGCCTTTCAGGTCCCAGTGGGCATCTCATTTCCCATAGATTACTGAAGGGCAGTCCAAGGGTGGTAACTTTCAGGCTCTTTGGGGTAGTGGCAAAGCAGTGGTCTTAGGGTAATTAAAGGCAAGACCAGGATTTGGTTCAATTATTGTATGTAGTCTAGTAGATTAGAGTTAAGATGTCTAGCCCATTGCCAGTTTCCTGATTGAGCTAGTCCTCTAGGACTTTTACAGCACTACTGTTTCTCAGACCCTCTTTTACTCACTGAAAAGAAAGAATGCTTTCTGCAAGCACAGGCCACAAATAGCCCAATTTTATTCTGGCTTACAAATGCAAAGCATAACTTATTTGATAGTGGACTCTACGAAGTTTAATTTGTCTCAAAGACTTTATGGGCTGAGTATGCTTCTGATCTCATTTATGGTTAAGTAAATTTAAATTTCATTTGAGGTTTGCTAGATAGACGTGGACATAAGCACAATATCCTTGTGTACACCTTACGTACTTGATGTGTGTTATTTGTCCTTTATGAGATGTAAGATACAAGTATATTTGCAGAATTACAATGACAAGTTGGTGTAGAGCTAACAGAAACTAGCTTTTTGCCTGCAATAAATGTATTTATGATGTTTTGCATCAGTGATACATTTATATTGGAAATATGTGCATCTGAGCTGCGATTCAATTGCCTTTTTTGCATGTATTTTGAGAAAAATGTACCAGGAGTTTGATTTTGTATTTCTAGTTATTCCAGAAAGTAACACATAAGTGTGTTGAAAAAAACAGCATTAGAAAAAGAAGGAAAAGAGTAACTGTTGACTTATGCTAAGTGGGTATATTTTCAGTATTTAGTGGAGTATTGAAATATTCCAAGCTGTAAATAAGAATACACAAGCCTGTGCATATGCAGTGCTCCACATGTGAATTTATTTTAGAATCCTTAATGGATGATTTAAGTGTTTGAATAGTAAAACAATTTAATTATATATACATTAAAGTCATGAAATGAAAAACATGCTTCTATATTTCAGAATATAAGAACCTACATTATAGGTTCTACATGCAAACTAGAGCTATGTGCAAATCCCTTATCATGTTGCTAAAGGTTATCCATAGCTCTTGTAGGGAGAAAAACTTTATTTTTAGGCTGATTGTGTTATATTTTTCAAAATGATTGTGTTCTTAACAACCTCTATTTAAAACAAGCTAAACTTTAAAATGTAATTATTTTAAAATAATACAGTCCAAGTTTGAAAAATATTATTCATGAATTTAAGAGAATTTAAAACATTAACCAATATCTTTAGGAAAGTTATTCAGCAAGAAAAGAGTAGATAAACCCCCCAATCTCAAAGTAATTGTCTCAAGGGTTGTAAGCTCATGAAAAACACATTTAATTTGAAAGCATCACTTTATAAAGTTGTTTATAAGAATGCATTTTTTGTTGAAAAGTCTACAATGTTAAAACAATAATGAAATCACATGGCAGTATTACAGTGACCATAAGTTATTTTTCTTTTCCCTGTGCTCATTGATAACGAAAATGGAGTAAAAATCTAGAAGAAAAAAATCACCCTGCTTTTCTGGACTCTGCATTGCAGGAAGGAAATAAATGAGAAAAAAGTAGATTTTAATTTTATATCAAAGAAACCCTTGAGGTGGAAAGTTAGGGAAAGCTGCATTGGTTTGTAGCACACAAAATGTCGCTTGAATTTTGCTGCTCAGTAGTTTGATATACTCATTTGCTGATGCGAAATGACGAGGGCTTAGAAAGCAGGGTTTTGTTTTTTAGCTGTCTGCAGACCTAGTGGGGCCTTACAGAACCCAGTCAGCAGGTCATTAACTCTGGAGAAAACAGCTTGCATTAATATGCTCTAATCCGGTATAATTAGTCAAATTACTGCACGCCGACCGGCTTGTCATGTGTTGTCAGATTTGGCATGCAGGCAGGATCACCAGGGTCCCTCTGGAATGCCACCCTGGATCAGGGAGAAGGGCTCGTTTGTAGTGCTGTGGATTTCTTGAAGAGGAAAACAAATGGAATCAGCAGCCATGGCTTCATAAAAAAAAAATAAAGGAACCACCCCCCCCAATGCAACAACCAAAAATCTGATATGTTATTATTTTGTTGAGAAATAGGAAATTCATGTCATGGGAGCCATTTATGGTTGATACCTGCTGTTAGAAATAGGAGCTGTTCAGTTGCTTCTTACAACTTCTATGTCTCTAACAAAACTGGAGATTCACTGTACTATAAAAGATTAGCATTCATAAAAAGATTTAAAATAAATAATTACAAGAGGATCAGCTCCAAATTACCTACCACGCTGTGACACAGATTATTAAACTACCAGCGTGTGTGGGTGCATGTGCGTGTGTATGTGTGTGCTCGTGCGTGTGCTTGTGCCCCTTTTTCCAGTAGGGGAGGAGGTTATTAAACTGTAAAAGGGCCATATTAGCATAAATTTACAAGAGCTCTTGTTCTGGCGGCATGATAAAAACCTGTGTTACCTTTGCATTAACACTGAATTGCTTGTTGTGCTTTTGGCAATGACAGATAAGTCAGTGTAATTCCCCATCGCAACGGAAATGATGCTCCAGATTCCAAATGCATCCTGAAGATGTCACTGACAATAATCTTCAAAGAACGGCCAGTGAAAGTGGGCTGTATGTTTGCAGGATGATATACTGCAAATGACAGGAAGAATTATGTGAGTGAAGACGAATCTGTAACATATTATTAAGCAATTTCACGAGAATAACAGGGATAAAAGGATAATGGATGAGGGTGTCATTATTACCTTCATGTAGAGGGAAAGCAAAAGCAAAGGTAGAGAGACAAGATTAATTGAGGAAGGGTGAAGCATTCATTGCTCATCAGCTCTTTTGTACTCTCTGCTCCTGAAATTCCAGACAAAANAAAAAAAAAAAAAAGAATTGCTCAGGGCTGCATTTTAATGCAGCTGGCAAGACAGAGCTGAAAACTGACAGGGCACTTTTAGTCACCTCCCTGCTTCCATAAACACACAACGGCTGTTACTCCTGGAGTAATAGGACCTGGACCTATTCCTGGACCTATTCCTGGACCACTTCCTGTGGTCAGAGCAGTAAACTGGTGGGGTGTTCTTATATTTATCGCAGCTACTGTTTTTAATTGTGCTTTCGAGGTCAGCAATTTTATCTGTCAATGGTGTGGAACTGAACAGGTCGTTCTCTACACTTCGTTTGCATTGCACAGTTGCAACTGGAAGCAGACTGCACATAATAGATGTCAGCGGAAGCATTTCTTTGGAGCGCAAAGGCAAGCTGGAGTGTCCTGAGACATTAGTGACAACACAAAATTATGTCAAGGCACCAAAGTTTTACAGGTTTTAATATACAAGATGAAGAAACAGGAGGTAATTTGGCAATTGTGTAGACCAGCTCTGCAGTGTTAGGTATAATTCCTGTTGAAGCCAGATTTTGCTTACTCAGAGTTATCACTGGGTCAATAATTTCAATTACCATCCTTATTTTGTATATGTTTTCCAAGTAGCAGCTGATTTTACTGTAGAATATAGTTTTAAAAATATTCCATTTGCTTTTCAATATCTAGATATAAAATACAGTTTTTAAGAGTTATTCAAATATTGTGCAGATATAGAATGTGTACATTCTAATTTAAAAAAGGAATGTCAGAATAGTTAAGAACATTTAACTATTTGTATTCACATTATGGATTCTAGGGTTTAAAGCCTTAGAAATATAAAGAGTTATTCTACTTTCTTGATTTTATTTTCTGTGGCTATTTAATAATAACGTCTAATTGAAGTAAACGTTTGTTTTATTTTTGTGAACTCACTGAAATTATTTGAAAGTCTTTACACTGAAAGAAAAGGAACACAATAAATTTCTCATCTGCTTTCTACTGGGAGAAAAAAAATAAAGGAAAAAAGGAGTTTTTTTCAGAACTTTAGTACTGTAAGGGAGGCAGAGGAAAACCTGCAGTTTGATAAAAAAGAAAAAAATGTGGGACCAGGGACTATATCTAGATTGGTTGTTGTTTCCAGAAATACAAATTTGGTTTGATTTCATAAAGTTGTGTATTTCTTAAACGAACTGTTCTCATGTGGTAAAAGGGCATGTAGTGGATTTCGGAAAGAATAACTGAGGTCAGCAGCACAGGCTTACTTGGTGGCAGAGTTTGAAACCAAGGCACTGAGGAAGAAGGGTTTTTTGTGCTACCTCATTTGCAGTAGGTTAGGTTGGGAGCAGGCTGCACTGTATTGCAGTAGATTTATCTATAATTGATAAATATGTGTGTGAAAAGAGTAGATAGCAGTTTTGTTCGGTTACGCTTTGATGTATTAGCACAAAAATATGAGAAGGTTGTTTCAGCAGTGTGAATGCTGTGCTGCCCAGGAATTAAATGATGATGTGAGGAGCTTCGCAAGACCAGAGGACTATTCAGGTTCATTACAAAGATCTTCTCAGTAATTTACAGGATCTCAAGCACAGATCTATCACAATAACCTGCTTGAACAATGTAACGTAGAAACTGGGTCATCCCATGTGCAGAACACGTTTCTGTGCCTGATAAGTCCAATCATGTTCCTTTTTGTGGATTTTACTTGTTCCTAGCATATAGTACAGAAAAGTCTAAAATCACTGCCATTATCAGTAAGTAATTCTCAAAAGATAATGGCAGTGATCTGATAGCCCTCATGAATTTTCCTATCTATGCTCAAAGCAATTGTTGCTAATGCAAATTAAGACTACACAAGATACCTGACTGGTGATACTCATATCAGTCTTGTATATTATATTTGAATTTAAGTAAAAGATGTGTTGACTGTAGTGGTAGTGGTTAGACTGCTTAATATCAGCAAAGTCTTTTTCCAAAGCACATAGTAAACTTTTGACTCTATAGAAGGATGCAAAGATTCTGTTCCTAGCAGCCACGTTTCTTGTCCTTGAGGGGGAGAATTAATTTGTTCCACTGGCCCTACTTTTCACCTAGCTTGGCCTACTCTATTCAAGTGTTCAGCAGTGTAATGTCTTGCAATAAACTCCTGCAAAACTAAGAATCAGGGAGAAAGTGAGAATCTGATTGTGTTACTCTTGTCCTCTCACTGCTCTGTGTAATGTTTGTTTGATTTTATTCAGCCTGTGTGTTAGAAAGGGGAAGAAGATAGCGAGGAAAGCATATGGCCCCCAAAGATTTTATTTTGCTATTACTAAGTGATGCTCAAACCAGCAAAGCAGAATTTTTCATTACTCTGTTTTTAAACTAAGCCACAATGAAATGTATTTAGCTTTGCAGGTAAAATGCAAACAAAAACAGGTTTACATTTTTTTACTCTACTGTGTGACCTACCAGTCTACTGAAAATTCTGTACACCTCAATTTTACCATGGCAACATGTGGCATACACTTCAGGTGGCTAATTGTTACTGGGGATTATGTGCAACCAGGAAAGAATCCAGTCTGACAATGATTCTTAGATGAGTTTGCTTGACTCATCATTATAAAAGAGATCTCATTCTTTGCACACAAACTATTCATACATGGGCTGAGCTAGGCAGGGCGGCAACCTCTGACTCTGCAGAACTGGCTTTGTGGAAAGTTTTGGACAAGTATCTGAACTGATGTGTTCATATGAAACTGAAGAGTAGTTACCCAGGGAATTTCCTTGCCCAGGGAACCAGAGGACATCCTGACAAAACACAGTAATGCCTTCATCATGTGGCACCACCATCTTTCAACGTATATTTACAGAATGCAGCAGTACTGTAAAAGATCATGTTATTATGATTGTTGTTTGTCTATCCAATGCCTCCTCTCTTTCCTGTATCACTTAATCATGTGAATAGAGGGATGTCTTCACTTTCTTGTGCTCAGTGCTGCTCCCCCCGCTTTCTAATGATGTTTCTCTGATCAGAGTCCCTTTCAATCCAAAGCTACTGAAATCAGTGGAATGATTTCAGTGAGTTTTGAATATGGCCCAGTCCTTCTAAAATCAAGCAGCTCTGAAATTCTGATCAAACCTTTTGTAGTTCAATATCCATGCAAATCTTTGAATGCTAGTGGGTTCTTGAGGCATGAAAGTACATCATCATCAAAGAGGTTAATCTGTCATTGAGGGAAATTCAAATGGTTAAAGAATACAAGTTCCAGCTAACTTGAATTGTGTTCCTATTATCTTATGGTTTATACTATCAGGAATTTTACTTGAAATGTTTGTTGAGATATGTAATGTATCAGTCCAATATTTTAATTTCCTACCTCCTTGCCCTCTAGTGGACAAACAATCTCATTATTGTCAAATTCTGACACATCTGGGACAGTGATTACCCACAAGCAGATTTTTCTTCTTTACAAGTGGTATTTTCATGTAAAATAGGTCTTGGATTATTTTACTCTTTGGTTGGGATCTATTTAATTTGCCTGTGCTGAGGAAGGAAAATATTACTTCCCAGTGTTATTTGCTCTAAGCTCCTACAAAATTGGTATCTTTTTAGAAGTATTTTGCTCTGTATCAGAATTAAAGATCCCAGCATGACCAGAGAGACTCTTCCCATATTCTAAATTTTTAACGGGAAGTTTGAGAAGTCCTGTTTGTTTATTCATTCCACTATAAAATGGCGAGAAGTATTTCAAGTGCTGGAGTTTTTATAGAACTAGTTGACATTTTCTCTTGTAAAAAATTCATGGTTATTTCATAAATATTAAAAATACCTAAAATTTTCCTGCTGGCGGTGAAAGCTGTTCCAATAGCAACCAATTGATTTTTATAAAGCCCTTCCAAGAATAATGCTCTCACTAGATTTTTTTAAAAATTGCAGCTTGACTACCTTGTTCTCCATGGTAAATAAAGTACAGTATAATAGTGCAGGAGATTCATCTCAGTGTCTTACATTGGAAAATTGGAAGGTTGAAATGGCCAAAAGGAAGGTATCTGTTTTCATTCACTAAGGTATTTCACAATTATTTTGGCCTTGTTTTGTTTATGTTTCACAGTCTTTTAGATGAATCGTACCAAGGGCTCTTAAGGATAAGTGCTTAATATGAAGTAGAAGAAATATACATATCTCTTTCTCCTCCTGAAGCAAATAAGTGTTTCAGGGGTTCCTTATACATGGGTGAAATACTCTATCATGGGACAAGCAAGTAAGATATAGATTCTTGATAGTGGGCACCTCTGTGTCAAAACAAATTTGGACTTTCTGAACTACTTCCAGATTCTACTCCAAACTTCTAAAGGTAACAGCTGTTAAGACTACTCAACCTGAAAACAAGTCCAAAAAGCAACATTAATATTTATAATACTAATGTGTCTTATTTAGATGCTATTTCTACAATGACAATGTAAAAAAACTCGTATATTTTATGTAGTATGAAATTTTTAAAATTATTTTTAGTAATTTGTATAAAATTGATTCCTCTGTCAGCAACACTGACACAGCTCATTCAATTAATTTGGTGGCACAACACTTAAATAAATGTAGGAAAAAATTCCCTCCAGTTCAGGCTTCCTCTCCCTAATTCTGCTATATTTTCATTTTGCCTAATGATTTTTGGCAGAAGAGGAAGGCAAGTGATTGTGGTAATTTTGCATTGCTCTCCATTTTGGAAGTGCATACTTAACCTTGTCTTGGTTTCCTGTTCTACTTTCAAAGGAGAAACACATCTTTTAGCAAACATTTCAAAATATAAAATGGAAAAAATGCAAATACATTGAAGAAATAATGCTTTTTCAAGGGGATTGCATGGTTTTGGCATGTACAAAAATGCTGTAGTACTGCTACATTCCAGGAGAATGTATAGATATAAATTACTTTTCCATGCTTGACAGAGGTGTCTGCAAATGAATATAATATTATCATAAGATGTGGTGATTAACATTAAATTTGTATAGAATGTTGGATGCTTATCATGATAGGAAAAAGGTTAATATTTTAAAGTGAGGCTAAAGGTTGACAGGAGAAAAATTGAGTTAGTTTGCAAAAAAGAAATTTGTTTCTTTAAGTGAAAATTGGGGTCAAGAGGCCAACGCTCTCTGCTTCAATGTGAATGAAATAAATTAAATAATATCACCATAAAGCAGCAGTGTATAATCTAATGATAAAATGGTACATGGTGGTTTTGAGAAAGATACTGTCTATGAGAAAAAAATCTGTCGGAATGCTCTTCAAATCCATGGGTTTATTTGTTTACATATTTATGGATATTGCTTTGAAATAGAACAGCCTTTTTCAGTTGAAGGGTTTAAAATATATGCAACTTTAATTATTAACAAAGGTGGTAATGCTGATGTTCAGAGAAAATGACAATTTTAATAATTGCATTCTGTCTAGCAGAAATTTCTGGCAATTCATATGGGTATGCTTTTCAGTAGCATTTTATGGCCCAGCTGGTGTGAGATATTAGGTGACATTTCCCCATCTTATATCAACAGGAGTTGACTGTGTGTGTTTGTTTGCTCCCTCTCTATGTGAATAAAGGTAGGACATAACATGAATCTGCAACTAGTCATATGAATATCCCAAATATAGGAGATAGGAAATCTATCAGTGTCATTCCCCTTCATGTCAATCTATGCCTTTGAGAGGCAGACCTGTGCAGCTAGTTTACTATCATCATGACCAGTATGGTATACCTTTATTTCTCTCTATAATAAAATACCTTTAAAGAAAAATCCTGATCATGCTTTTTATTTCCTGCTTTCTGAAGAATTTTTGCAATCTAGATAGCTCATGTGTCCAAATACTAACAAGTTTTCTGGTAGCACTTGCTTCTACTGTACCGCTTTTCAGACTTTAAAGATGGATAGAGGATTGTAGGTTGAAGCATGTTTACATTTGTAACTGTAGAGTGCTCACAGGAGATGTTTCCACTTGTATGTATTCAGTAGCCCTCTTCTATTTGAGTTTGTCCTCTCAAGACTTCCAGTAGATTTTGAGTAATGGTCACTGCTACTAAATATCCTCCTGCATAAGTCTGCAGACTGGGTCCCTGATGGGGAATTTTAGGCTTTAGGCTTTGCTGGAAGGTCACCACTTCTTCCTGGCACTGTCAGTGGCATCTGGCATCAATTTCTTTTCTTTTTCTCAGCCTTAGCTGTAGTCTTCAAATTGTGAAAGAGATAGTTCCTTCTCTCTTTCCAGGAAAATACAATTGTGCCTAGTTGAATACCTAATATCTAAAAATGGGGGAAAAAAAATTTGACTAGTCCTCAGGTTAAAATAAAGTTAATGAATCTTACCGATTTGGACCATCTCATTTATAAAGAAACATCAAGGTGGCTGTGGCTTTAGTCAGCATATATTTGGCAGCTGAATCTAGATATTACCCTTCTGTCTGGGGTCATAATTTGTTTTAAAAGAGTTATGTATGAATTTTCTCTAAATTGTAGCAGAGGGTCATGAATTAGTGTCTAAATGTGGGCTTGACAAGATTATTATAGTCTGTATTTCATGCCAGAAACAAAGATGAATAGAGATAGCAAGCTTTTAAACAGACCTTCTGACATCTATAATGTCAGCAGAGAGTGAATGAATGGCAAGATGTAACAACAAATCTTCATTTCTTATTATTTTATAGGGACTAGATGGGCCTGCGGTCATTCATAATTTCTTCCTAAAATAATTACTACTACATGAACCACTCATTTTCCATCCCAGTTCACTTCCAATTAATGAAAATTATTTACTAAGATGTACCTATTAAGATACATACACAAGCAAATAAATATATTTTGATTTCTACTTAGGAGTAGGTAAGACACATAGTTATCACTTTGCATTTGCATTTTAGTTGAATATGCATTTTTAAGTTTGTGTCTAGACCTAATAATTTGTTTTAATGCCTGTTGGGGAAACTACTTTTTTGGGGTTTTTTAAATAATAATTTTCAGCCTTCCTTTCTGTGGATTTACTGATTATCAGATTTCTGGAGCAGAAATCAATGTTAGCGATTTTTGATGATTAAATTTGTGAAGCGGAAATCTGTGTTAGCAATTTTTGAATGAGAAAGACAGGATGCCTACCCTTACAGTACTACCTGTTCTTTATAACCCCACTGAACATACATGTTCAAGGTTTTCTGTGTTGTTTATTCGTAATCTGTGTGTAAATAGGAAAGAATAAGATATGTTGAGGCTGAGAGCTTTAATACTTTTGTTTAAATTGTTATTCTTAGGTATGAATATTCATTTCCATTTCAGAATCACAAGCAGCTCCACCATTCATACTTGGCACAGTTCTTGCCCAAATGATAATACAAACCCTGGAGTGATGGCTATGAAGAAGTACAGTGTTCAATGAGATTGGTTGCTTTGAAATAATAAAACCACAATTCATAATTCACAGTTTTGTGTGAATATAGCTCAACCAATGGTTGCAGATTAATTTATGTCTAAATATACACCTTGGAATAGAGTGTGTATACATAGCAATAAATGCAGCAAAAGCATATCCAGGGGCCACAAATACTGTCTTGTTTTCACTTTTTTTTTTAACTGCTGGCATTAATGTTTGTATCAGTCTTATTTTTGTTAAAAAGATATATAGAAACCATTCCATTAATGGAAACAAGCAGCAGTGCTAGCAGCTTAAAAAAAACTTTCCCCACCCCTGCCAAAGGTCTGTAACTGAAACAAAAAGCATTGTTTCACTCCTATTTTTTGATTCTTTTCCTCTTTT
>VXAU01000981.1:117380-165229 GCA_013399695.1 Formicarius rufipectus | reverse complement strand
TAAGTTCTCTACACTTAGACATAGGCCCTCCCAGCAGCCTATTTCCTTATCCCCTCCCTGGGGTACCTGTGCTTGATGCAGACCTAGCAGGGCCTTGGCATGGAGCAATCCTATTGCTGAAGGGTGAAAGGGATATAATGTATTTGTGCAGCAACATGTAACCAACTTGACACTTTCAAAGAGAAACAAAACCAAAATGCCAAACAAATGGGTTTGGTAGGTGCAGGGCATCCCTAAAAGCTGTTCCAAGAACCTCAACTCCAGCTGAGCAGCAAGAACTAGACTGAGTTAACAAAACTAGATGTAGCTGTTAAAATACCCCTAAGGAAATGGGTTAAAAGAGGGGAATCCTTCCAGGCCTCAGCAGGCACCAGCCCAAACAGCCAAGTTAGCACATAACCCAGCCCCAGCTATTGTTTTATTGGATTCCTTGGGGGGGGAGAGGGGGCAGGAAGGAATTTTTATGCATATATGCATAGAGAACAGGGCTGTTTTTTCATCTGTGTGAAATCAAAACATACTGGAACCATAAATTACACCCTGGATAAGCGTTCGGGGTTTGCATCCTTTTAAGGAATGCAGCCTGAAGTGAGCACCCCCCTTCCAAGGTATAGCCTTCCATCAGGGGGAGATGCTGCTGCCTGATCACAGCCAGCCAACTGGCTCCACACCAAGCCCCCAAACGTGCCAACACATGGAAACAATTGCTTCCCTTCAGATTGGAAGGGACACACTCTGGGTGTGTGCACAACATTCCCCATCCATCATCCCAACCAGGGCCTTATTTGCAGTTTGACTTACTATCCAGTAGATCATCCCTGGAGCCCAGTGGAAGGGTAAGGAAGGGATTTACACACTGCATAAGTGTGAGTTTTTCCTCCTCCTTTCCCTTTAAAGAGACACTTTCCATTCAGAAGTACCTGTGAAAGGAAAATTTCATGGAAAAAAATATCTTCAAGACAAAGTCTCAGCTGGTCTAAATAAGAATAGCCTACAGAAAATAAAAATCACCCCTGGGACTCCAGGAAATCCTCTCACATTGGCAGTCTCAGCAAGGGAAGGGAGGGGAAAGGTTTAGTGGTGAATATTGGACCACAGGATGCTTCCTTTGTGACCAGTGACAGCTTATCTGTTCCTGCAGGAACTCCAATTCTCTCCAAGCCTTTCCAAGGCAGATTTTCAAATGTAAGATCCATGTAGGGCTTAGAAACACATCTCTGCAGGCTGGGTGCTCATCAGCACCTGTTGGTGTCCTTTGGGTCCCCATCTGAAGGGAGATCACACATCTATTCAGGTCCCAGCCAAATCCTACCTTCAGGCACAGAACACTTCCATGGAAGCAAAAGGCAGCAGTGAGCTCATATCCAAGGATGGGACCGAGCCCGAAGCAGAGTAGGAAAAAGGATTTACTGCATGACAAAAATAGGCTGAGTGCCCTCTCCCATCAGACAAATGCCTCAGCTGGCAGAGCAGGGCTCTGGGGGGGGCTAATAAACAGCTCCCACTCAATAAATGCATTCCTTCTCACAGGTGGGTCAGTGGCCTCCTCCTCCCTGGCAGTGACAAAGGGGGTCAGCATCAGTGGGTAGCAGGGAACTAACCACTATACTGACTCCTAATTCCTAATGCAGCCCTTGCTGCCACTTCCCGGTGAGCTCTTCCAGGCTGGATTCTGCGGGCCATAGAGCTCTCCACCCACACATACTCACCACTCAGATTTGAGGAGGAAAAAAAAAAAATAACGCAGCCGTTCACAGCACAGGTTGTCAAATCAGGCGCTCGTTGCAAGCGGGATGTGATGATCTGCCTGGGTTTGGGTGTTTTCAAACATAAGCCATAACTAGGTCAGCCCCTCACCTGATACACATCCCTCGCTGCAGCTCTGATGCCCTGCTAACGAGCAGTTAATTAGTGTTCCTGTCCAGTCTTCCTGCATTTCTCATTTGTAAACAAAAAGGTTCCTATTAACAACTCACACTCGAGGAACCCTTTCAGTTGTGGGTTTTGCGTGACTCATCAGTTGATGTTCCCAAAACAGCGGATGAGGAGCCAGCTTGCTTTTCCTTCAAGGAAAACCGAGTGCCCTGATGAAAAGATCACGGGCTCTAAATCCTTTTGGTTTGAGGAACCAGAAGTGGGCAATTACAGATCCCAGCAGACACTGCCCTGGTGCAGGAGGAACAGCTGTTGATGTGCCTTTGGCTGGCACGGGCAGTTGTTGGGTGTGTACCACACAAAGAATACTTTCATTTTTTGGCATGGCAGAGCATTGCTGAAATACCAAAGACCATGGCTAATTAAGTGGGGTGATGGAACAGAATGATTTGATGATAAGATTTAATTGGTATGAGCGTTCTCACAGGCGAGTCATTGTATCTGTCTGGGAGGCCCAGACACTCAGCTGTGCTGGGGGCAGAGGGCACAGCACTGCCCTGGGCTCAGGGTGTCACTCAGGGGACACTGGACCAGCCCCCCACAGCCCCAGCTTGCTCTTACTGGGTTTGAAAGTCACCAGGAGCAGTGGTAACCCCTTCTGGGGGATGGAGCTCCTACAGAACCTGAGCTGCCCAGAGCCTGTGCCATGGAGAGCAGGACTGCTGGAGATGCTTCATGGACACAGCCCAGCCCAAGAGCCACCCCTTAACTGTGCACATGCTGCTGTTTTCAGCTGTTCATTCCAATTATTTCATAGCAAAGCTGCCCCTGAGATGAGCTCTGTTGGCTGGAGCACAGTGCCCATAACACTAAGGTTGGGAGTTCCATCCCCATATGGGCCCTTCACTTAAGAACTGGACTCAACAGTCCTTGCGGGCCCCTTCCAACTGAGAACACTCTGTGAAATCTGGGATTATCTTCACTTTCTAAGTGGGAAACCAGACTTGGGTGAGCCACTTCCAGCTCAGTAGCCTAATACTTGCTCCACAGCTTGGCTGACATCAATCAAACAGGTTCCCCCAGTGTTCCCCATCTCTACCTCCATGGAACCTTTCCAGGAGTCTCCCACTTGGGGCTCCAGACTGTACTAAACAGGCAGCACTGCAGCCTCCAGGGATACAAACCAAGGGCTCCCATCAGGCCAAAAACCACTGACCAAAGCCACAGGCAATGCCCAGGGTCATATGAGGGCCAGTAAATTGGTATTGCCAGGGGGAAGGGCCTGGACTTCAGACCATTCTCCTTCCTGGGACACAGATGGATGATCCAGCATTCTGTTAGAGGCCACTTCCATCTGGCTTGACACAAGGCCAACATCAAACAGTCAAGAGAGCCAGGATCTTTCCTAGAAGAGCCCAAAAGATTTCTGCCACAAGGGAACATGTTCTTTGTGCTCAGCACATGTCTAAGTCAGGCAACGTGACACACTGGAGCCTGCCAGAGGCTTCAGGATCTTTCATGTAAATACAGCCACCACACCCAAAAGTCCTTCTAAACCTCACTAATTATCTCTGAAACTGTTCTAACTTCTGCTGCAAAAAGAATCAGAAAAATCAAAATAATTCCCTAGTTAAGCCTCTCACCCTTCTCTTCAGTGTTTAGCCAAAGCTGTCATGGTTCTAAACATGGCCTTTGATTTTCACCTGCACCAGCTTGGCTGGAGAAAGCAAACCTTAAAACAGTTTCTTAACTCCATCCCATTTGGCCACAAATTCAGTGCAAAGCAGTCTGTAGAGTTAAACAGGTGATATGGGTACATCAAAACCTATGCTGTAAGACTCTCCTACTCCCTGCTCTGTGCCAACTCTTGGCGGGGATGCCCTCATGAGCCAAGAGCACTGATTTCCTGCAAGATTTGTGCCTGTCTGTATCATGACATTCATTTTCTATGTTCCTCTCCCCCACTAGCAGGGAAAAGCAGCCAACACTGCCATTGTCTTTCCCCTCCCACACTGGAGGGAGGAAAGCCAGCACATGAGAGCTCCTGCTGGGACATAAAAGATTTTCATCGACTGTCATTGTCCTCCCTTTGCTGACAGAGACCTTGGGAGCTCCAAAATCTGCCCAGTCAGCACCACCTTTGCTTCTGTCTTTGCAGAATCAATCTGCTTCATCAACTACTCAAGAGAAAGAACCCTGAGCAAGCAGCCCAACCCTCCTTAAACCAGGGCAGACAAGAAACTGTCCCTCTGTTCAAGGAAACATCTCCCCTTCTTCCTCTCTCTCAATTACTGTAATTACCCAAAGTTTTTGAAAGGGTTTTATCACTGCCCTATTCCCTCTACATCTCAGATTGCTCTGAAGTTGCCAATTAGGGAGCCCCTCTCTCCACTTCATAATACTAATTAGCCCACAGAAGCTGAGCAGCTCAGAGCATTAGAGCAGTATTACACTTATTTCAAGTGTATCTGCACTGGTAGCTAAGAAAACACAATGGGTTCTTGCAGCAAAATGTGCTGCATTTCAGGGTGTTTTCAGGCATTAAGACAGTCATCAGTTTGACAGGTTTTCAGGTGAAGACAATGCAGTTCAGCCATAACACCCCGGGGTTCCAGCCTGCTCTCCAGGCCTGCCACTGCTCTCCTGGAACACCCTCTGGTGACAGAACTAAGCTCATTTGATCCTCCTGGCACACTCACCCAGGGTGTTGGCTCCCAAACCAGTTGCCTCAGAATAAATGCACAGGGAGTTGAGAAACGCAGCATTGCAGCTGCTCTCCAGCACATTCTTCTCATGGAAACAAGTGTCATGGAAATCACAGCAGCTGGAGTTAAGTTGGTGATAAGACAGTGTTACCAGTGCCACCTCTACTGCTTTTCCAGCCAGTCAGCTCACCTGTTACAGACATGCTTTGGAGGAGGCTTTCCCCTCAGCCCTAAGCCTGATTTTACAGAAGGCTCAGCTCCCCAAAGGCCCTGCTTGCAGGGAATACAACACCAGTCATTATTGCTGACAAAACACCAGCAAGAGGGAGAAAGCCTGTCTGAGCAGTTCGGTAAAAATTGGTCTAGACTTGCTCTCATTAATTTGCTCTTGAGACAGCTGGGAAAAGAGGACGAGAGTCTGTTCAGCCTGCCCTGAGCCCTGGAGAGAGAACCCTTCACCAGCTGTGTGCTACCTGTGCTGCCAGGGCCATGCAGCAGCCCAGAGCCAGCACTCGGGAGGAGGACACTGCAAACAGCCCCATTCAGCTGAGCTCCTTCAAGAACAGTACCCACTAGCTCTGGGCTTCAAGTCTTAATTATGGGTTGCTCTAAGGCTGATGATCTCATGCAGAGATTTGGTGGGTATTTCACACTACACACATATCAACTATAAACCCAGAATGGTTTGGAGGGGATTTGAAGATGATCCAGTTCCACCTTCTACCGTGGGCACCTCCTACCAGCCCAGGGTGCTCCAAGCCCTGTCCAACCTGTCCTTGGACACTCCCAGGGATGGAGCAGCCACAGCTTCTCTGGGAAAACTGTGCCAGGGCCTGCCCACCCTCACCACTTCCCAACATCCCACCTGAGCCTGCTCTCAGAGTTTGACACCTTACCCCTGTGTAATACTGAAATTGGTCATACTCGTTTTGTTTTGGTGGCTTTTGCTCCCAAATAATATAACAGCTCATTTAGCAGGCTGACAGTGGAGCTAATTAATCCTGCATAATGTAATTGGAGATTATTGTGCCACTGGTGAACACGAGCAGCATTTACTTGGGAGAGATATAAAGTCTCTGCTGGCATTTCCTGTGCATAATCAATATTAAACATGCCATAAGTATTCAGGCTAAAAGACAAGAGCAGACAATTTTACACCACTACGTGAACTCTGCTCACTGACAGTACTGACACATGCTTACAGCAAGCAAATGAAAGCATGTACTGGCTCAGAGGTCAGCATGGATGGTATCATGGACTGCTCTGAAACCAGGACAAGGTACAGCCTGGGTTTAAGTCTCAACCAATGCCAGAAACTGGATTTTGTTCTCACACTACTTTCCTTCTAGTTACTCCTGGGCAGTAGGAGAGAAATGAAGGTCAGGCTGTACAAAGAGTTGCAGGGAAGCCGTTCATTTCTTGGTTCCCCTAAACTAAGAGTATGACTCACTATGACCCATTCACAGTTGATGCTGAAAGCACAGAACAGATCCAAGTTTCTGGAGTGGGTTGCCTAGTTTTGAGACTTTTAAACAGAGCTTGTTTTATTCCTGATTTAGTTCTGGGATTCCAGATCTCCCAAGTGCTAATGACTTGCTAATTGCCAAGGTTTGCATTACTCCCATCAGCTGCTTTGGACACTGATTAGCTGAGGACTCTATGCCTCATCAGATACTGTTTCTCGGGTTCTGCTTGCCAGGACTCATCTTAGTAATCTTTCCCAGAATCCCTCAATCGCCTGTGTGATCATTCCCAGATATCCTCCTTGGTCTCCCACTCCTCTCCCTTTGTGCTGCCCCACAGTGACACCTCCGACGAGGCCACATGAACAACGCGCAGTTACCACGGCCTTTCCCAGCCTTTCCTCTGGGGTCTGGCATTTGAGCCGTCGGCATTTCAATAGAAACCAATTAGAAGCAATTAACTACTCAAGTTACAAAAGGAAACGGTTCTCAGTTACAAAATATTCACCCAGCTAGTTCAGCCATTTCGAGACACTGAGCTGGTCTTTCACTGCAGTGATAAACCAGAATGATACTGGCATATACAGTTAATGTTCAGGGGAAAAAATGCTCTGCTTGGGGGTCAAAGGCTATTTTCTGATAAGAAAGGAAACTTCTTGTGTGCTGTAAGCAGAGCCGGTATGTGTTACAAGTCTTGTGAAGAGATTTGGCCATACTTGGCCAGGGTGACAGCTCTTCCTCCAGCCACTCTGATGTGCAGCTGCAGCACAGGGTGTGTCAGATCTTCACTGTGTAACTTGACTGTGGGAGTACCTATTTCTATGGGCAATAAATAGAAATTCTTCCAGGGTCTCAGGAACCCAGTGCTGACAGGACACCCCAGTCATTCCAACAATCCTGCTCTTGCAGGCAACTATTATTTACATATTTTCTATGTTCATAATAATTACTCCTACACTTGTCAGGCCAGTGCCTCACTGGTCAAAGTCAAAACTCACCTCCTTTTCAGTGCTTGATTTCTTTGGCCATTAGAGCCTCAGTCTTATTCAAGTATTCTCCTTCAGTTAAACTCCTGCTGTGACCCTGAACATTTACCCTATAAAATAACCACAAACAGGGTTTAAAGAGAGAGACATGTCTCCTCTCCCACATTTGGCTCCTCCACCCTGTGGTCATCATACTCACCCCAACTGAACCTGCTCCAGTCCAGTTTCTTGATCACCTTGTACATTCTTGACTGGGTTTTACTTGCATGTTCTAACCTTAGCCAGCAATTACTATTTGTAAATCCATGTTGATCTGCATCACCATGGCTTTCCTGTCCAGGAAATCAGGTGTATTAACAAAACTGTTACAAAGTTCAGGTTAACTGTTACTCTTTTCCACCTGTTCCAAAGTCCTAAACAAAGCAATAATGAAATCTCAACACTGGGCAAAACGATCTCATTAAATGAAACCCTTGCAGGAACATCAGACACTGCCCAGCACTTTTTTAGACAGGGACTGCAAGACCAACCACCTTTTGCATTGGAATTCAGACATTTTCACATCAGAAATTCTGCACTGCCATCTGAGGCACAAAGCTTTTTTATTTTCCTGTGTATATTTTGTCACTGCAGAGGGTGAGCCTTTGGATCCAAAGTGGTCAATGACATTCATTTACTCTGTGGCCCTGAATATCTTCAGCTACACTCAGGAGGGATTCCCAAACTTTCCCAGCCAAAGATCCCAAAAGCAGTTGATTAGTATGAAGTAATTAGTATTATTAACATTTATATTTCTGCCAGAAGAGGCAATACCTGTGGTACTTAGAAAAACACATAAAAGGTCTTATGAAAACCTAATTTGTGGGAGAAATGAGGGAAGAAGGAGCTTAGCTTTTAATCCTGTAATGAGGGACTCACTAATGAAAAAAATTCCTTTAGAAGGCTTTCCCAGGAAATACCTTGCTTGCCTCATAAGATTTATTTGTATAATGTCCCCATCTTTGGACTTTGAAAGCTCTGTGAAACTGTTTACCCACAGTGTGACTGCTTAAAAACAATAAATAAAAAACATACAAAATAGTCAGTTTGACAGAGGGAACACCTTTGAGAAACGTGTCTATAGATGACAAAGACATCTCAATTACAGGTCCCACAACGGTGCTCTTGTGTGCCAACCCGGTGCTCTTGTGTGCCAACCTCACCTCCTGGTTGGACACTGAGGTTTATGGAACAAATCCTCTCTTCTGCTTTTTATACTCTGTTTTGTTCTTTGGGTTTTTTTCCTAACACTCTGCTGAGCCCACCAGTGCCCAGTCCATGCCTGGAGCCTACAAATCCCTCCAGAGCCGACAAAAGAGCAGTTCCTGTAAGGGACAGAGCCCTTCCCATGTCCCAGTGCTTCTCCAGAGGTGCCACAGCTCAGAGAGCTGAGGAACAGGCCAGCCAGGTGAGTCAGGCAGGCACTGCCTTCCCACCCCAACTTCCAGAAGCAATCAGGGACCTGCACAGCCTTCCCTCTTTCTCAAGAGGGATAAATAATCCCCTCTGGAGACACCACTTTACACACACCCAGGTTCTCTGGAGGCTCAGCCCTAATCCTACATGTCCAGGCAGGGTGCAGGAAGGGGTTCAGTGGTTTGATCCCCCCTTGGCAGCAGGTCAGCTGTGGTGTCACTGGGGGAAGGAGACAGGCAGGTTTCACCTTCCTGCAGGGCCCTGCTCAGCATGCCCATCACCAGTGAGCTGAGCTGACGCTCAGTGCTCACAGCCTAGGAAAAAACAGCCTATCCACAGTAATCCTTCCATTAATTCCAGTAAACACCAAAGGATGTTGGAGCTCCAAGCAGAAATGAGCTCCAAAGAGTAACGCCACATCCAGGGGGATGTTTCTACAGCCAGACCTGCTCCCAGTGCCTAGTGAGATGTTGGTCTGTGGTATAAACTGTGACACCCATCACCAGTTTAAATTACTCTTTTGGAGACTACTCCTCCTGTGACTGCACAGCTTTAGCCCACGTTTCCTTCAGAAATCTCATTTACTCTTAAGAAATAACTTACCTAGAGAGGAGGCAGCAATAAATTTAAACACAAGAGAAAAAGGAAACCCACCAATTTCATGAACAGCAGAAATGAAAACAGACTTCCCTAGTAAAATAGACAAAGCCTCAAGTTCCAGTTTTCCTGTCCACTTCTTCCCACAAACACATTAAAATAAAACACTAGCATGCCCATGGGGTATGTGAGGGTTTGGGCTTTACATTTACAGCCCTAGAAGTGTCAGTGGAGTCACTTACCTGGTCACAGGTGGGTTTCAGTTCTCTCAATGACAATTGTTCTCCCCACACAGAATCCCAAGTAATGTAAGTGGGGGCACTGCCTAGGAAGGCATGAAGAAAGCTGGCTACTGTGCCTACAGCAAGAGGTGAAAATAAAGCACCTGGCCAAGCTTAGTACCTTGGGGAAGGATTTAGTCATGTGGGGTTCCTCAGGAGCAGAAGGGCGAGGAGGTGGCAAACTGGGCTTCCACTTGTTTGTTGTAAGCCAATTGCCTCTGAAAGGATTGTGGGATGCACTCAGAGAGGGATTTAGTAGGGGCTTCAGGGAAGGAGCTGGACATGGTCAGGGAGGGATAAATGAAGTTTCAGGATCTAATAACACTGTTTACTGTAAAGTGGGATGAAGAAGAAATAAGATTGGTTTGTGTAATTTGGTTGTCATGGATTAAACTTACTTGACTCTGAGCTAAACTGATGGGTCAGCTCAGGGATTCAATTTCCCCAAACCTGCACATACATGACCTCACTTCAATATTAACATTTTCTTCATAATGAAAGAGAGCAATTTGAACAGATGCAAACCTATTAGATGCCTGCAAGAAGGAAAGAAAAAAAAGGCAGGAGCTTTATGGAAAAGTCTCCAGGTTCAAGGAAAGCAAAGACCACAAGTACACCAGGGGAGGGGGGTGTTTGCAGCACAGGGGGATGAGCAGGGCAGCCCCAGCTCTACCCCTGGCTGGTGATTTTCCCACTGGTGTGTTTATTTTATGATGCCAGACAGGCACTCCTCTTCCTTCTGCATGGCTGGCTAATGCAACCCAGGGGGTTACACTGTCAGGAAGGATCACCCCAACTACCCAACAGA
The DNA here is from genome assembly GCA_013399695.1 of Formicarius rufipectus. Classification (NCBI taxonomy): domain Eukaryota; kingdom Metazoa; phylum Chordata; class Aves; order Passeriformes; family Formicariidae; genus Formicarius; species Formicarius rufipectus. The sequence goes on along the minus strand of VXAU01000981.1, from coordinate 155,059 downwards.
GTGTGGCTGTTGAGGCAGCACTTGGAGGGGGACTTCCCAAAGGCTTCCAAAGGACATCCTGAGCTGCCTGAAGTGCTGCTGGTTTTTTTGGTTGCTCCACTTGAAATTTTAAGTTGTCAATACCATACATCTAAATTACCCAGGTCCTGGGTAAAGGAAAATGGTAACCTAGGAACAGGAGTCTGAAATCCTGTCTTGGACTAAGAATAAACATCTCTGTCACAGACAGATGGATCACAGCTCAGCTGTGCAGCACATGAGAAAAGATGTTGGAGGGGAAATAAATCAGTGGGCAAGTGTGAAGCCATGAGTTGGTAAGATTTGTCTCACTGGAAGCAACATTTTCTATAATAATTGTGATATACAGAAGCATAACCAAATAGCCCACAACCACTGAGCAGAAAGTACTACATGTGCTAACCCAGCCAAGAAATATATGACAGTAGGGGTGGCAGCAGGAACATAAAGATCCCTGTTTTCGCCTATTTTTCTAGTAGGTAGCAAGATTCATTTTCTTTCCTGCATACTTACTGCAATTGCATTAGTTCAGTGGCTGCTCCAGGTCACCAAGAAATAGGCTGCTCACTCAAGTGTTTTCCTCTTGGCTGCAGATCTTTGATTTGTGCCTGGTTGCTGCCTCAAAGCAGGTTTTCAAAACTCAGAGGGTTATTTCCCCCTCACTCCCCCTATTAGGCACATCAGTTGTTTGCTACTAAATTCTGTGCAGCTGCCATGCCATCTTCTCCTTGGGGAATACAAGCACCTCAGGAGAATCCTGCCCCCTCCTTCTCAGAAGTCAGTGCCTCCTGGATTGCAGGAATAGAGAGAAAACCCCATTTTTCCCCCCTTCTTGGCAGTGATGGCACCACAGACACCTCGTTATTGCTGAAGTCCTGCAGAATGGATAATTCTGTGGCATCTTTAGCTGGATGGCCCTGGGCCTGCAAAGTGCCTTTTATGCTCTGGAAAAGCCTCTCCCAGACGGCTTTGCTACAAAGCAAGTTAATGTAGCCTTGCCTTTCCCTTGGGACTGAGCACCACTTGGAATTCTGGTGATTTGCCTCAAGCATCTCAAACCCTGTTAATTATCACAGCCTCACATCCACTGCAGCTTTTAGTGTCTCTATTCCTCCCCAGATAGGTTGGAGAAAATGCACACGGTGTGGTTGTGGCTTTTAGAAGAAGGAAAAGGATATAAAAAAACCCCCGTCTGCTTTCCCATGTGCTTTCATCCCCTACACTTCCTGAATACTATCTGGAAACTAAAAAATGATCCAGAAATTGATCTCAGGATTCGCAGAACAGTTCAGTTATTTTATTCAGAACGTGAGTGACCTTTAGACATATCTCAACTAGGTAAAAAACATCACAAGTTGTGGCTACTTCTGCCCCTTTTTTTCTCTCCTCCCAAAATATTGGAGTTCCCACTGAAGGGCAGCTCAGGAGTGCATTTCATACCACCCAAAGAATGCATTTTCAGGTTGAGTCAGAACAAGATTGTCATTTCATACACAATGATTTCTACAAATAACTGTGTGCAGAGCTAATGGTACTCTCAGGGGTATTAACACCAGGAAAATTAACTATCACTTATGCCACAGGACAAGGACTGGTCACAAACAAGCTGAGAGCACCCACACACTGCCAGCTATCTCAACAGGGACGGTGGAGGCATCATCAGCATCTTACAGGTAAGGAGTGACCTCCCTCTGTATCCATCAAATAAACCACCACGGATCACAAGCTCCTGCAGAGGAAGGCACTTAACCTGGACCTTTGCTGCTGAGACTACCTCAAAATTGCAGCAGCACGGATGAGTGAGTTTCACAGCTCTTTCAAACACTTTAAATAGTAGAAGGTAAGAATTCAGACTTTCAGACTAAAGTGTTGCTACAAACAGCAGTGTGGTACCTCAGAAATAAGGGAAAGCATGGCCTTGTCAATCACTCTGTGCCTACAACTGAGTTCCAAACAATAGAAATAGTTTCCTCCTTCTCACAGGCACATTGCTGCCTGCTAGATTATGCTGGCTGCATAATGAATGTAAGGAATCAGCATTATGGCATTCAGGCTATGGCTTAACTGTGATCAATAGTGCCTAAACCCTATTCATCTTGGTGCATCACCCCCTCTTTGGAGCACACATTACCACGTAGTCATCACTTCGTTCCCAGCGCGTCAGCAAACTCAGATAAGGGAACAGGGGTTTTTCTCTCCCAGTTACATTGTGGGTCATTAACTAGTTTTAACTCGGTCTGCAGTTTTTTTGTCTGCCTGTTTCCTGACAGCAGACAGTTATTTCTGGGAAGGGATGTTGCTGTCAGAGCCCCTCGCTGTCCAGAGACACCCAAGCCATGTGCTTTCCTAGCTGGCAGGAAGATTCCTCCTCCTCCAGTGTGAGCTGAACTCCTCACAGCAGTTATGCTTATAGAAGAGTGTTATACATCACCTGAGTTAGTACTGGCCTCTTGTACTCCAAGCATCTCCTCACCTTTTGCTTCTGAAGGCCTTCTCAAGCTCAAAAGCTCCTTCAGGACTTTGTGTCAAGCCCCTCTTCCCCACTGCCCCTTTCTGTTTATGCTGCTCCCCAAGGACTCATTTCCAGTGGTGCCATCAAGTGCACCTCCAAAAAAACCATCACAGGTAAATTTCTCCACATAGATGATCTCAGAGGTCTGCTCCCTACACTTTTCCTGCTCTACTTACTATCACTGTGCCCCAGCTGGGATTTTATTTTTAATTTTAATATTACTATTAAGGCTTTTGAAGGGCTGCATGCATCCACTCACCTCTGCTCCCACCCTTTGCACAACTCTAACTTCAAATTGGAATTACTGGCCTGCCTGGGATGGTGAGTACCTGGCATGGTTTCAAGTGCTAAACTTCATGCAATGAAGTCCAGGCTTTCCTACTGCTCCTGAAGCCACAGTGAGACTTCCGTAATTAGGAAAACACCAAGGCAGCACCAAGAACTGACTGAGTGTCTTTATCTTCTCTCCCCCTGCTCAAACACTGTCCCATTAATAATGCATTTTCTTCCTCCAGTTGCATGACCAATTCCTGTTCCCACTGAAGTCCCTGGCAGCACTCCAGTGGAATAGAAGTCAGTGCCTCCAGCACAGAACTTGTCTCTCCATTGTTGGTTTTATCTCCCTGCCAATCCAAGGGAATGCCAGGTTACCTCTCAGCTACTGGAGGAACCCAGGGAGTCTGGGTATGCCTCTGATTCAGCCTGAGGTTATGCATGTCAGATCCAGAACAGAATTGGTCCCAGAAATCCTCCAGGACATTGTCCCATTTTTTCTGGAACACACACCAGCACAAGGTTATGATGGACAAAATTTACCTGCTGACACTGCTCAAGTGTCTATGAATCAGAAACATTGTCCACCCTCAGGAACAACTCCAAGAAGTGCCGCAAAGCTGTCCTATTCCCAAAACACAGGGCTCACAGGAGTTGGGAACCAACACCAAGGAGCTACTTGCACAGCCACAGGAGAGCCCACAGTACCTTTTTATCAGAGACATCTGCTTCTTGGATTCTGGGCCAGAAACTGCTCCCACTGCCCCACTAATGCTGTTCAAATGTAATTCCTCACTTCTGGGGTAAAGACAAGTGCACCTCACAACTGACTGATGGAGTGATTTATTAGAAAGTACTTTTAAACATTTATATTTGCACTTACACAAATTAACTATTACTGTAAGACCACCTAACTGTGGAAGACTAGTTCCCTCCTAATTACTCAAACCATATTGAATTCTGACTAGTAAAACTTTCCAATCCACCTCTGCAGCCCTTTTACCCAAAAGTAAGGTTGTTCCTCCTTTGATCTTCCATGCCAGTACTTTTCATCCAATTATGTCAGTATTAACATCAAGTGAATTGGGGCAAGTGCAGTTATTTTAAGTCCCTGCAGTGTGTTTTGAGGCAGAAATAACACTATCCCCCAATACCAATGCTTGTAACCAGTACCCAGTCTGTGAGGAGCTGGAGGAACAAAGTGCCAGAGGAATTGCTGCTCGTGGTACTGGCAGTGTAAAAGCAGCCTGAGATAAGAACAGCAGCAGCAGTGCTGCCTCCCAGGGCACTGGCAGCAGAGGGGAGCCATGCATTAATCAGGAAGCTCTCTGCACTAATCCACTTCACTCTGTCTAGTAAGAGGATTCCAGCAGCAAACATGCCCACAGTTTTCTAAGAAGAAAACAAGCCAAGCAAGGCAGCTCCTGAGGACATCAAGGAAATACAAAGTGACAGATTGGTGTCACCCAAGAGAAAGTGTGGCAGGAGATGCCACCACGCTTCTCCCTGCACGGAGACAGTGAGTAGGTGCAGCAGAACATCCCCATCCTGCATTACAGCACCATAAATGTTGGGTATGTGGCATAACACATCACATCATTCCTGAGGAGAATCCTGAGCATCCTCACTCTGCTCACTGCTTTGGGAAGATTTGATGTTTTTATTCTTTAAACAAATACAAACCAACCCAGAAATTTCTGAAACTGCCTGCTGTTTAGGAGGTAGGCTCTAATTTTAATTAACACCTCTGGTCTTTAGGTTTAATGAGGTGAACTTTCTTAAGTTGCACTAGAGCACAAGTCAGGCACAACATTTTCCCTCAGGAAAGCCAGCATTGTGCAGAATTCACACACCTTGGAAAGAGTGGGAACAGATTTTCAGAAGTCTCAACCTTTTTTAGATAAAAACTATTTGTGGAAATAGCTGGAAACTATTTCTATTTAGGTAGAAACTATTTGGTAGGAACTCTTTCCACTTACTGCAAGAATGAAGCTGGCCTAGACATCATTCATTCCTGCTGCATTGCATTTCAAAAAACTAAGTCAAAAATAAAATTCAGGGATATATACAGTTATAACTGAGTGATATTAATATGGACAGAACTAGAAGGCCTCAGCTCTGATGTCTGATTAGCCAACTGCTCCTGCTTTTTTTCTGTCTTACCACTGGAATTCTTTGGCTCCTCAAACCCAATGCTGTTCTCATGAAATCTAGGGACACTGCTCTGGTGTTCTGCACACACTGCACTTCCACAAATGGGATGATGTGGGGCCCAGGACACTGCAACAGAATCTGAGGATTAAATCAAATGAGAAGATTAATGCACACAGTGCCAGCCAAGGCTCTGGTAGCTGCAACAACAGGCAACACATGAAAGCAGCACAGAAAAACGCACCCAAGAAACCAGATTCTACAGAGGACAACTGGCCCTAAGACTTCACAAAACTCTGAAGGTATGGAATGTGACATTCATTTTCTTTTCCTCTGAAAATCCTGCTCTGGGTTTCTGGGGAACATTGATGCATATGCAATGCTGATTTGCTCAGGTTACTGAAGGTACTCAAGTCCTTGCAGTGGTGCTCCTAACAAATTCAATTTATTTTGTTTGGGCTCTTACAATTTCCCCAGAGTTCTCTATTCATACATTTTCTCCCCAAAAATAGCAAGCACTTTAAGTGGCTGCCTCCCCATCCTCCAGCCTTACCTTTCTAGTGGAGTCAGGGTAGAGCCCCCAGCTCCACCCTTGCCAACACATCCAAACAATTTCACCTTTGGCTGCTCTTCCTCAGTATCTGATGACCCCTTTGTTCCCTGCCTTCCTCCTTCCTCGCTGCCCAAAATATGAGCAAAGCAACATTGAGCAAAGGGGTATGTTCTGCCAGGTAGCTCCAGGGAAAATGCAAACTCCTTTTGTTGGGCAGGAAGCAGTTTCCCAGGAGGATGGAACAGCTATGGAGCTCTTGTTACACTTGAACTCTGCCATTTACCATGAGCTGAACAAGAGCCACTGACTGGTCAAGACTTCCACAACAGGCACTTGTGTGTAAGCACAGCACAACTGATAATAACTCCTGCAAATTCTGAAAGGAGATTTTACTGCTCAGTACACAAAGGCCCAGAGAAAAATCAGCCCAGTTGTGAGTAGAAATACCTTTCTATGCACACCTTGCACAGATGGAGAAGTGCAGGGAAGTGTCTGTCCCTTCTGAAATTAAAACCATGAACTGCAGATTGGGTGAGGCTGCCTAGCTTGACACTACCTACCCTAAAGAAGAGGTACAGAGCAGCCAGTGGGAATGTCAGCTTAAGTATCCTCATGGAATCTCCTGGAGGGTCTTCATCCTGCCCCCCAAGTCCTGCCGAGGGAGGATGTGCGTCAGTCCCAGCCCTGACTCGCTCCATGGTGCCTGTGAAGAGAGCACTGGATGAGCACTGCTGCACAGACTGGTCTGGTGCTTATTGCAGGGACAGCACCCAGAGCCTTCAGTGGGCTTGAGATGATGGAGGTGGGTGCAGCAGGTTGAGCCAGGTGCCAGAACACAGCCTCCACTGAGGAGCAAAACAGCCATAAGGAACACCACTGAAATCTTCAGTCCTGGTATGAACTTCACCAAAGCAAAGAGATAAAAGCACCCCTTATAGTCACTATGGACATGAGCTGGAGGCAGGTAAGGAAAAACAGGGTGAGGTGCCACACATTTCTCATCTGGTTCCAAGATTTATCTGCATTATTATGCACAATCTTAAACCAGAGCTGACTAGATAATTCCAGTTTGAGGCAATTCATATTTATTTCAAGTTACCATTACATCTTCATTACCCCAAAGAGCATCATCATCTATAGCACAGAGCTGTTACAACAAATCTCTCAATGTTCCAGCTCTGCAATTCAGTATTTTTGGTGAGGTTACAAACTACAGAACATAAATTTATTAGTTTGCATCTCAACTGTGAATGACAGTGTAAGGATTAGGTACCATACGGTTGTTTGTAACAAGTCTCACTGTGCACAGGTAACCCCTGACACTTCTAAGCATTTATCTGTCTTTGAAGCTGCAATAAATTAGATATTAGCATTTTAGATGCTAAGTGTTGGCACTGCTGGTGTGAGATGTCTAACACAGCACAACTAGGAATTCTTACTTCGTGGGAACAGGGAGCATTAATGTTTCTCTCTAGCACATTTGTGACAGTGGATGGAGGCACGGGGAATATCATGGAACAGACACAGCAGAGGGCTGTGCTCTGGGGTGTCCCTTCTGTCAGTATCTGGTGCTGAACCCCGAGAAATCCAGCTTGGAAATCTCCTTTTCGTTGGAAAAGTTTGTCCGATCTATGCGGGAACTGGGGCTTCCAACTTTGCTCAGCCAGGATTTCCTGCAGGAAAAATGAGAGAGGGTGAACAGACAATAAACTATATATCTGAGGTTTATTCTCCTGTCATGACTTCTCCCTTTTCCCTTTTTAGAAGAGCCATAAAAAGCATCTTTCAAAAAGAAAACTCCCCCAAATACGTTGTTTGCTGTTTCCCCTCCCTTTCTCAAAGCAAGCCAAGCTATTTAAAAGGCAGCAGTGTTTCAGGGAACATTACACAATATTACATAAAACACAGCTGACAAAAAGCCTAAAGCTGATTTACTGTAATGATCCCTTTTAAACACTATTAATAGCAGTAAAATAGGTATAATTACCTTTGCAGGTTCAATACTACACTTTAGCATGGACCTAAAACCACTCATAATTGAAAAATAGCTTGAAAACAGGATTCCAACTGCCAGCTTACCCTCTGCTGGCAACTTAGAATGGAAACTGAAATGAAAATAAGTTCAAACCCAGCAAAAACACACAGCAAACAAAAAAAAAAATCAGGGTGATGCCAAAGCAATGGTGCTCTGTAACAAATGCTGGGTGCACTCTGGATAACTGCACAGCCAAACACTGGGAATGCAGCAGGTGAGTGCTGAGGGTTATTTACAGAAAATACTTGGTCAGCATTTTGGGCTTCACTAAACTCTCAGAAATAGAAAAAAAAGAAGGAATTTAGTGTCATATTGAAGAAATAATTCCACAAACACCTTCAAAGCACAAACTGGTATAGATACATAAATGATTAATATTCAAAATACTTAATTTACATTCCAATTTGAAGAGCACAGATAGTGCCTTATTGAGTTATGCTAATTAACCCTTTGCAAAGTCACACTAAGCATTATAAAATGAAATATTCTTGCAGTGAGACCCAATTCTCATGTCTTTACAGTGAGAATTGTGCTTAGATAGTCCAACAGGAGGAAAAAGACCTAAGGACAGCCCAGCCCATTTTGCTCCATATTGGAAAAAGACCTGAAATGGCCCTTTTTTGGTGATCAGGAAAGTCTCTAATGAAGTTGGATGTTCTTGAGGGAGAAGGAAGAACATGTACTTGAGATACTGAATATTCTAAAGTAGCAAAGATGATTGTTTTAATAATGTAATTTTTAATAACGTGATAACAAGTGAACAGACTACTTCCTTCCCATTTTGAAGGTGAGCTTACCCTGGCCAAAGCCAACAGGAGCATATTCCTTGTCCAGCCTGCACAGCAAACTCACACCTGGCTGCCTCCACTTCCCAAATCTCACTGTGTGAAGAAATCATTGCAACCCTGCTCTCTTCTCAGCTCCATGCACTCTCCCATCAACAAGGATGGAGCACACTATACGAAAGTAGTTAGAGCAACCCAGCTCCATGGAAACTCTTGATAGGATGAGAGCATTCTATTCCTTATTTAATGCAGGAAGTAGGGGAGCAATCTGAGGACTTTCCTCCCCCATCTCTCTGCTCAAGTCACAGCCTGGTCACCTACACTATGAAGAAGCACAGTTTTTACAAGCTAAGGAAGCAGGAAATCAGGATTTCCTCGAAGTTGTTTCCTCAGTTATCTCATGAGCATTAAATGCCATCTCCAATCTCTTCACTAACACTGGTCTTTTTAAAAATAGCATTCACTTACAAGTGCCCAGACCAACAGCTAAGAAAAGGTTCATGCCCTCCTCCTGCTTCACTCAGCCTTCCTAATTTCCTTTCACTTCAGATCTCAATGTATGCAAGAGATGAGCTACAATTTCCAGCATTTGGGGGTTTAGCTTGTCATTTATAGCAACCACTTGAAAATTCACTGCTCCTACCCACTTCTCCTCAGGGGTGTGAAGACATGCTCCACCTCACTTGTCTGAAGCAAATGAGGACATTCCTGTCACAGGACACTGCAGTTTAAGTTCAGTCTTGAATTTTCACACCTGTATCTCTAGGTTGACTGCTTTGAGGAGTCCAGAACCAGAGCTGAGATGCAAAGAGCCATTCCCTACCATGCTCTACTTCACAGAAAGCTTGTGTGGGAAGGGACCTTAAAGCCTGCCCAGTGTCACCTCCTGCCATGGACAGGGACACCTCCCACCAGCCCAGGGTGTTCCAAGCCCCATCCAACCTGCCCTTGGACACTTCCAGGGATGGGGCAGCCACAGCCTCTCTGGGCACCCTGTGCCAGGGCCTGCCCACCCTCACAGGGAACAATTCCTTCCCAATATCCCATCCAGCCCTACTGTCAGTCTGAAACCATTCCCCCTGTCCTGTCACTCCAGGCCCTTGCAGAAAGTCCCTCCAACTCATGCACTGCACTCCATGAGGAGCCTCTTGGCTATGTCCTGGTCCCAGGATCTGAGTCATGGATTAATTCCAGATTTAGGAGCTCCCCAACCTCTCTGCCCAGCAGTACTGAAACACTCCTCCCCCAACCCACAGCTTCTCTGTCCCCTCACTCAGGGCTGTTCACTCCTGGGAGCCCAAACCACCCGGATCCGGCAGCCTGTCCCTTTTATCACCCCATTCCCGTGAAGGAGCCGTGCTCACACCGAGCTGCTGTCACCGAGGCAACAGAGCTCTTCCCGTTCCACAGGGTTTGGGAGAACAGCATCCAAGGAGCCGGCTCTGCTCTCCCAGACTGATCCCCGCAGAAACAGCCTGGCTGTGCACAGCATTCCCAGCAGGAACATACCCCTACCCGGCAGCATGACCAGGGCACACCTGGAAATGGTATTTAAGGAGCCTCACTCTGTAACACAGGAGAATCAGAGTCATTAAGGCTGGAAAAGACCTGCAAGAGCATCGAGTCCAACCTCTGGCCAAACACCATCATGTCAGCTAAGCCAAGGCACTAAGTGCCATCATTAATAATTGTAATTAATAATACTGGCACAGCCCTGAAAAAAAAAAGAAATCAGTGCTTGGAATACTAAGGAAACAGAATAACTTTCTGATTTCCTGAATAAGATGAATATTTTAACTCCAGTCTATGCTAGAAAACAGATTTCTCTCAAACAGCTTGCTTGGCATCATACTCTGAAATATTTCCCTACAATGAGAGCTATTCCTGCAATAGCTCATTTCTTGTATGCAAAAGGCCAAGCTTTCATCCTGATACTGTTGAAATTTACAGGCTGCAGTTGCTAGAAAAGGACAGGGAAATGGCATTAATAGCCCATATATTCTATATGGCACTAATATTCTATAATATATCTTGTATCAGGTAATAGAAATAAAATACCAATACAGTACCAATACCTGGTGAACTAGACACAGCTTAGGAATATTCCTCTCTTCACCTCAAGCACAGTGTCACTTAAGTGGAACAAGAGAAATGTGTGCTTTTATTTAGATGGAAAGAAAATAAAGGCACTGGCTTGTTTATACTTCATTTCCCTTTGTTTAGGATAAGATACTGCAGAGAAGTATCTTTTTGAAGGCTGTGTTTACAACTGTGACAGCATATAGACTAGGCTTGCAAATATTTATACAATACCTCCAAAATATTGTTGCCTTCTGCAACAGCACTGTCCAATTTTCATAAATCTTGATATTTCCATGTTTGCAGAGGAAATGTGGAATTCTTTCCTGTTGCTGTCTGGCTTCTGAACTTTTGGGAAGAACTTTAGCCATGCTTTTCAAGCTTTTCTTTACAATCTTTGTTTTTATAAGCCTAAAGTCACAGGTAGGTAAAGCCTCCAATAGCCTGGGTAGTAAAGACACCTCCCAACTTACTCCAGAGTCATTCCATTGTCCCTGTACCTCTGCTCCTGCTGCCAGAGCCTAAGAGGAAAAGAGGAATCTGAAGAAAATGTACAGGGTTTATTGTTGTGCAAAAGCAGCAGGAAGAGTAAAACCTCGGGATTTGACATGGTTTGAACCAGTGTGCCCTGTGAAAAAACCCAACCAAAACACATTTAGCATTTTAGCTTCAGCAAAAGCAACCAAGGCCTTAGTAAGGGGAGCAAACAGCTTCTGGAAGAAACTATAAACCCCAAAAGCAGTGCCTGACTGGTGTTTTAAACACAGCTGTCAGAGGGATGCTGTTAATTGGCTTATTCCTCCCTTCCTTGCCTGCAGCTCCCAGGGAATGAATCCACAAGGAGCTTCCCCTCGAGGGGCAGTGGAAAGGGTGTCAGCAGCAAGGGGAAACCTGCAGGACCTGAGATAGCACAGGTACTGTGGGACACCACTGAATAAGCCTCAAATACAGACTGTGCTGCTGCACCACTATTTATAAACTGGAGAAAAATGGTTCTCTGTTAATCATCACATTCTGGATGTTATTGGCAAGGTTTTTTAATGCAGAAGTGAGTTGTTTACATTATACAATTTGGCTGTGTGTACCTCAGATTTACTTTGCCACTGATACCTGATCTATGTTAAATGTCTTCACCTATTACCTTAAAGAGGAGGAATTATCCCAGAGGGAAGGAAACCAAGCCTGGAGTCGTTTTTTTGTTGTACACAGTGCCAAGATCTGTTGTGCACTTTCCTGTTAATCACTTTGGTAACCTTCAAGGAGAGTTTAATAATTTCAACATGAGATCACAAGTATATTTTCATTAAAAGTTATCAGCATACCTCTGTTGAAACCATGTCAGGCAAGTCACTTTTGGCTTCTCTCAGAGCTCTTATCAGAAAAATCTAAGCAGCACTGCAGTCATTTGGTCCAAAGTAAAGAAGCAAATAAAAAGCAAAACCAAACTGAGCCATTCCAGTAACTGAAACACTGACCTACAGAAAGAAGACAAAAGGAAATTCCCAGTTCAGCCTGCCTTCCCAGAGCAGCAAACATCCCAGAAAGCCAGAAGCAGCCAAGAGGCCCATTGTGTTTTCTCCCTGTAATCCATCTGCCTCTACAGGAGACAAGCTGGCTCAGCAGGCAGAGCAGGAATTTTGGCTAACCCCACTCCTTGCACAGAATGCCACCAAGTTCAGTGCACATCTATTGAATCCAAAGCCCCAGGAAGCTCCAAGCAGGGGGAGCTGCTCCTGCTGGGGATCCACTCAGGTTGATGGAAAAGCTCAGCACCCACCACCCCCATGAACTGTGTGCTGCTAAAGGGACACCTGCCTCTGATCATCAGCTTGACACCTGGAAATGTTCACTAAACCCTCACCCGGGCCTTTTCAAAGCATTGAAAGGCCACAATGAATCACCACACTTGACCAACCCAGCTTCACAAAGCCCTATGTTGTTACACAGCCTGGCAAAACCTCAGCAGCCACTGGTACAGATGGCAAGGCCAGGCAGGAATTTGGAAGACAGCACTTCTGTTCTCTGGTACTCAGGTTCAGCCCCACACCAGAGGCACAGGAGCACCAACAGCACATTTCTACATTGCTGTACCCTCCATGCAGCTGAGAGACTCACACAGAAAACAGCTTCATTTATTATGCAAGAGCTAAAAATAATGCCAGACCAAACTGGAGTGAATTCCTTCAATCCCCACTGGCATTCTGCTGTTTTCCTCAAAAGTCTCCCTCACTTTACAAATCTCTTTGAACAGTTAAGAGAGTGAACAAAATCCAAGCAGGCTCACTGAGAAGCTGCCATTTCCAATTTAATAAAAATGGAGATGCTAAAAGGAATCACCACCCACTTGCAGAGCACTGAGCAAGACCGAGGGACAATATTTAACACTTTCAGTGTTGCAGTGACTGTATCTAAGTTCACCTTTCCCTAGAATGCCACTGTTGGAATACTCCACAAGCCAGCACGTTGGAGAATGTGGGATTTCTTTTCCTCTAGCTGGCAAAAGTGTTTTGCAATTTTCTTGTTAAACAGTCAGCCAGCTCAGCTCCATTTCCCCCCCCCAGATTTTACACTCTGACTTGATTAGTTCATTTAAATTGCACACTTTCCAAGGAGGCAGCCACACCCATCCTTTTAACCTCTAACCTCACACTGCTTTTTTAAAAGCATTGTGATATAACAATCTTAGAATCAAAAGAACAGGAAAATGTTTTAATAATGTTCTATTAGAGCACAACTGCTCAGGAAAACAAGTGGTTTACACTACTTTAAGTTTGGTAAGCTGAGAAAGCCTGAGCTTTGTCAGAGGAAGCCTTGACAATGCTCTATTTTTTTGGCATTACACTGCAATAGGGGAAGGGAGAAGATCACCATCAGGATGCTGCAGCTCCCCCTGGTTTCCAGCCCCCCAGAGGTGCCCCCAGCATGGTGTGTTCACAGAAGGGAATGCTGCACCTGGCACACACCAGATGCACAGATATTCCCCGGGAAGCACACCCCCTTTGCTACCAAGCACCAGGAGATGTATTATTTATTGTCTCCATCACACACTCCCCAAGACAGGCTGTCTCAGCTGCCTGAGGTGCCTCCAGACAGCAGCCCGAGGTGGGGGAAGCTCCAGGTGGGATGTGCCAGGCTGTCCCTGTGGAAGGGCACACAGACCTCATGGCACCAGCTGCCTTCTCCACACCAGCACATCCCAAAGGGTTCAACTCCCTGCACATCAAGAGAACTGTTTTCCTTCTTGAACACATTGCTATTTTATGATGTTTTTCTTAGGATGTAGATACACTGCAAATACCATTTGACAGACCTAATCTAAGTTTCATTTCCCCCTTGCTCTCTAAGCCCCATAAAGTTATCATTGCACTTTATTCAATACCTCACTAATGAAGCCTTTCAAGCCCTGATCCCAAACCACTCCAATAGGAGGGATGTGAATAGAATCAGCTGATCTCAGGTAAGAGAACCAAACAACTCAACCACAGCCTGTTTTCCTCCATGCCAACACCACCCCAATCAGCTTTAACATCTCTAATTGTTGGGCTCTACTTTTCCTATTAAAAAATCTTGGCAGAAAAAAGATCCCTTGAGTGCAGCACCCCGAGGGCAAAGCCTGTGCTGGGGACTCTGCACTGTCACTCTGCACAGACTCACTGAGGAGAACCCCCTGCAAGCCCCAAGCCATGGAAGGGAGGCAGCAGAGCATGAACAAGCACCTTGGCTCAGTGTTTGTGTAAAGAAACTGTTCAACAAGGCTTTTAATACTTGCTGAAATGGGATCTGATACCTGTTCCTGCTAGTCAGTGTGTTCTGTGCTGTACCGCACCATGTTTTTATTAACCTGATTTGCAGAGTATTCACCAAAGAAATGTTCTCCTGCTTGTTTGCAACACTGATAAAATGAAGCAAGAAATGGATTTCCTAGAAAAACAAAAATCATTTTCCCCATGAAATAAATCCTGACAGGGATGGCATTTGCTACTTGAAGTTCCCACTCACAGAAAGCAAACCAGATTTACTGCATTATGAAGATAATTGGCTTGATCTTTGCACCTAAACTTCACATTTGTTCTGGACATTTCCCTGCTGACTCAGCCTGCCCTTTAAGAGTACATGTTTTTGGGGTGGAGAGCTTCAGACTTCAAAAAGTACAATAAAAATCACAGTTCCACTGAAGGTAGTATCTTATTTCTATTCAAGTCAATAATAACCCTTGTAATGAGCACAGGGAGATAGACTTAACCTCTTAACAACATTGACACAACTGCAACAACTTAAAAGAAATAAACATTTAAGAAAGCCCAAATCAAATAACATCTTGTGAAATAATTCCCTTCCAACTACTTTCAAGCATTCCTAAACAAGTCTTGTTAACAACAATTCATAAGCACCAGATTTTAACTTTTGTTGCTCATGCTTTATAATTTCTTACTATACAGCAGGTTGTGATCCTTCAAGAAGCTTGGCAAGAAGAATTATCAGCCAAGTATAAATGTTCCCAAACTCCATCTTCCCCTTTTCTCCCCCATCTTCCCTTCAAGCTTCAGGAGCTGTCAAGAAGTATCAAACACCTCATTTGTTGGCTGAAATTTATGCCATTTTCCTTCTTTCCCTTCCCCCTATTTTGAAAATTTCTGCCTGGTTAGGGGTTGCAATGTGAATTGAGAACTACAAAAATCCTAGAAACCCAGGAATGTCACTATTTGCTAATCTTACTGACATTTATGTACACATATTTCATTAATCCTATGCTTGATAAAGCTTAGGGTTTGTAGCTAATTGCCTCATTAAGACACACCAGGATGAGTATGGAATGCTACCAGGCTAATCAAGACTCATCATTTGGAAATAAATTTTCTTTTCCATTACAAAGCTCACCCCCCCTGCCCCCCCGCAGAAAGGGCTTTCCATGGGAATTCCTGGGACTGGGATAACTCCCTGGCAGCCCCACTCTGCTCCTTGGTGTCTGCCCTGCAGTGCTCACCCTCTGGTAATCCCTCTCAGTGTGCAGGTTTGGGCTCCTGTCACAAACATTCCTGACTCAACTGCAGAATGTGCACATTGGAGAGGAATTCAGGAGTAAGCCCAGAAAGTATTTCTTCCTCAAAAGTGAAGAAATAACTCATTTAAATAAAAGCTCCTCTCCAAATAAACATTGAGTTCCTCAATGCTTCCAGTGACAGATTCCCCAAGGCAGGGAGCTGAAATGGAGGAGTCACTGAGGCATTCCTAGAACACAGTATCTCAAAAGGATCTTTGAATTTGCTCATGGTTTCTTTGGCCATTTAAGCACAGAGAATAAAAGATATTTTCCTTTTTTTTTTTTTTTTGCAGCACTAAGACCTTAAAAGTAAAACAAAACTAATAACTTTTAGGAGGAGTTATGCCAACTTACAAACATTGCCTGAGTATGATGGGGGGAGTGTTCTAAAATAATCACTTCACAAAATCCATGTCAGAACAGTTCCTGTCATGTTGCACTTTATAAACACAAGCTGCCCTGCTGTCCAGAAAACAGTCCAAACACTACATAAATATCTGTTAAACATGAACTTTACAACAGCTGCAGTGAAATTCAGGGCAGAGCATAAGGGGGATGAAAAGGGTGGCTGGACCACAGATCTGCCTCCACATAAAGGCATTCAAAGCCCTCAGGAACTCCCACTCTGAGATAAGCAAGGTCTGATTTTTCAGAATATTTATGATTCCATGACAGACTTCCCCAGCAGACAGATGTAACGGATCAGGAAGGAGTTCAGAACACATCACTCCTGTGAGGTACATTCCAAGTGCAAAGTCAGAGTTTCATTCCTTACATCCTCCCAAATCGTCCTCCTGTGTTTGGAGAAATAAGTGGTTGCTTATTCTGCTGGAATTTTCATTAGCAAACACATGCAAAGATGTCTGAAGTAGCACAAGTGCTGGCACTGTGTAAAGAGGAGAAATATATCCTACTTGGGCAAATTTGCATTTATACAGTGTAAAAAGGAATATACAGAGCTAGTCTTTGCTTTGCCAACACTACATAGAATATATTAGCTATATACAGGTTTCCAATTCAAAAGACATGCATTTTTAAAAGAACATACCTCAAAAGCTTGGATACCACAGTACCTTAGTTACCAGGACATAGCTTCTCTTGGACAGAAAATACATTATTTTAGCACCAAACTCCTCCAGCAGACTGAAAATCCTGGCATTTGGAAGTCCATAGATGTCAAAATCCAAACACCAAGGACACCCAGCAACTCATCAGGTAAAATGAGCATGACAAGGGGTCACTAAGCATTAAACACATCAAATGCCATGAAACAGCCCAGTTGCTTCACTTTTCATTGCAATGCAGGGCACAGAACTTGAGAAGGCATCAAACAAGTAATTCCAGTGATGCCAAGCACAAGTGTAGCTGTCTTGCCCTCCCATGACACTCCCAGTGGCCTGTGCAGCCCCACTAAAGCCACAACACTTCTTGCACATCAGCAATTCCCACACACCACTTGGTTCTCCTCTGCCCTTGCTGCAGGACAAACAGCACAAGAGCTGCAAGGAAGGTGCCTGCAAGTACAAACACACATCTTCACCACAGAACAGCTTTCCCTCATACTATAAAGCAGCAAAAAGGGCTTATTTAATTAAAGCAGTACATCCACTTTGGCTTTAAGCTCAGTACTGGATGCCAGTCTGGCCTACGTGTTTTTGTTTACTGAAACAATGGAAACAAGAACTCAGAACTCAAGCACTGACAGACCTTTCACCACCCTGGTATTGACCCTCCTGTTCTTTCCTCCTCTGTCTCCATGACAGAAACCACCTTTATATTCCCTCATGTGATTTTGCTCACTTATCCATATATTCTGATACAGTATCTAGAAAAATACTACTATGCTTCTTTGATTCTTAATGCCCTCAAATGGATAAAACTCTGCATTTCAGCTTTCAATACAGTAATTTCCACTCCATTTTAAACTGTTGAACATTGATGATTTACCTTTGAAATATGGAAGACAAAGCCCCAGAATTCATAAATATTGGTAGGTCCCTTTCTTAAGAGTCCTTTATCTTTGAGGTGTATGTCAAGATCAGTTCAGTGACCACTTATGAAATGCAAACACGAAAACAGCTTCCTATTCAGGACATCAGTTCCTAAACATTTTAAAGCCAAGAGTCTGATCCCTTACAAATATACCCCCAAATTTATATCTAACTCAAGGATGAAGCATACTCATTTACAAAATCTGAGCTTAGCTTCTTAAACAAGAAATCCAGCAGGAACTTGAAGAGACAACACCCTTTTCAATCCAGGCAAAACCAACATGATCACAGTTGAGATCCAGCACATTTCATTAAATATTAATATCTGCTGCTTTGCCTTGTTCTACAGCAGCAACAAAGTGGCAAAAGCAAAGCTAAAAAAACCCTGTTCAGCTAATCAGGTTTTATGTGAGGACTGAAAAATAAACCTTGGCCCCCTCTCCCTGCATTCCAAGGTGAGTTACAGCACCAGGCCCATCCACTGGGCCTGGAGATGGACAAAGCTTGGACTTGCTGGAGCAGGTTCTCTCCAAAGCCCACTGCACTACTGGATCCAAATGCTGGACGGCACCCAAGAACTGGGAGGAGATGGCAGTTCCCTGCCTTTCACAAAATGCAAACCACTGAGTTGATTAGGGAACTTTTTCCTAAATATACAACTGATGCACCACTGGGTGTGACCAGCAAACACCAGTGTCCAGATCCTGAGGCAATGGGGTCTGCAATAACCCTCTTTCTTCTACCTAAACACAGAGACAACCCTTACAACATAATTACAACTGACCAGGGAGAGCCCCAAGGAGAACAAGTGGCCAGAAGAGAACACTGCTCGAGCAAGAGGCCTTACCTGCACCTATTTTAACACCCATTTACCATGAGCACACAGGACAGCAGTGGCTCTAACACAAGCCATGAGAGCTCAGAGTCGCCACCTTTAAGCATAACAGCCCCATAACTGATGGAAAGCTGGCTGGACACCAGGAACACTTAATTCACTTATACATGGACCAATCCTCATCTCTCCAATTTTCCTCTCTTGGTTACTCTTGTGAGCAGAGCTGGTTTCCAGCAGGGTGGCAGCAGGAAAAGCCCCTGGAGAAGGAGGGCATCACCTCAAACATGCTGAGGAGGTCCTTGGGCTGCTGGGGAGGTTGTAGGAGGCAGCAGTAACACCTGCACTGCAAAGTCTGCCCTCGGGGTAAAACCTGAAACACAGCACACCCAGCGTGTGAATGGAAGGGCAGGTGACAAGGACCAAACCCTCCTTTGGATCCATTTGCTCAGTTATTGAAGCAACAAAACTGAAAACTGGATGCACTTTCCACTGGTGTGCTTCTATAAAAATCCCACTGTAGGCTGCTCCCAAGTAGCAGCTCTGAAAGATGGAGATTTTCCTGTAAAATGTGATAAAGGGCCTAAATCTGTTCTAGGTTACTATGCAACATTCAAATTGCACTCCTTCATGATATGTCCTCAAAGTAAATCCAGGAAACTCAAGTCCCAAGCAATTCCTTATTACTTACAGTTCCTCAGGGCACCTCAGTGAATCCTGGGAGAGGCTCAGTTTGCCACGGAATGCAAAACACTTCCCTTATGGCAAAATTCCCCCAGATAATGAAACTGTTGCATGACAGATGCTGCCTAGAGAATACAAATCATCCCAGCTCAAAAGAGTTTCTGGAAAGCATATTATTTTTCATTAATTATTACTTTATATACATTCACCACTTTTAATAGTGATTTCAGACAAATTTATATCCACTCAACTGATAGTCCAGTGAAATAACCCAAAATAAGTGAGACATAACTATAAGGGCCACATTGTACCACATTCCTTCCAGGAGTCTCAGTCAAAAACCTAAGGCTTCAAACCACCTAAAAATTCCAAACCAAGAATTTTTATTTTCCAGAAGTTCAAATGCATTTTGAGCTTCCAAGTACTAAAAAATCCTTGTTAATGTTTTAGAATCTCCCCTCCTTCCCCAATAATTAACAAGTTACTTATTGAGCTCTTTAAGAAATCCAGATCTGTCTCACCCTTCATCTGCAATTAACTTCCTAATGAAGTACAAATTCAGGCCTCTGCATATTTAGAATTCTTAAATAACTGTCTCCCACTTGAGATGATACAAATGAAATTAAAATCCAGTTTAGCAAGTCATGATGCTCTGTCAGGCTTCTATTTAACTGCCATGTCAAATCTTTCACTTTTTAAACTGATGCCTATAAAATATAGGCCAGAACTCCAAGTCACTGAAAATACTGACCAGCTTGGTTCTTCAGTGGTGCTTGGGATTTTTATTCTCTTCAATTTATGGAAGAAAACCCTGGAAAGCTGTATTAGTGAGGTATTGTAGGTACTCCAAAAATGAAATCAAATCCAAGGGGTTTCTTTTGCCCCAAACAAAGCCCTGGAAGCTTTGGAGAATTCAGCAGTTAATGTAATTAATTAGGATGCAACTATAAATCAGATTTGACAAGTATGTGAACTTTCATTCACTTACTCAGACATACAAAAATATGAACTCTGAGGCAAACTAGTAGGAACATGCAAAAGACAATATAGTATTTCCTTAAGAAGAATTTTATCTACATTGGTCATTAATTACAGCAACTCCTGCACACTATTAAGGGCAGAATTACTGTTGATTGAATATTTTAATCTGACAGAATCAGAGTAAATGTAAGACATCTTGGTGGAAATAACTTTTGACTGACAAAATATGGAGTGTGACACAGGGGAAGAGGGTAAAGAGGAAAGAGGTTTTATAGTTAATAACAATTATTAGCTGCTCTATGACTGGAAACTTTCCTGTGACCCACTGAATCCTTCATTCCCAGCAGGAATTGGCCACATTCACTCCCAAACAGTTACTTGAGGTGCTGGTTCTGCAATGGGAACACGGGAAATGCTTTGGGAATTCACAGATCTTCTCATTTCACCCAGACCTTCCAAGAATGCTATTTGAATAGAGGGAAAGGGATTAAAGAAAGATGCACTAGAACAAGTTTGTCTGCCTTTCTATGAATGATATTTCTATCAGGAATTGGAGTGAGAGGACAAGGGGGGCATGGTTTCAAACTCAGAGTGGGTTTAGAACAGATACAGAGGCAATCCTTCTCTGGAGGCTGGGCAGTCCCTGGCACAGGTTGCCCCATCCCTGGAAGTGTTCAGGGCCAGGCTGGGCAGCACCTACAACACTCAAAACAACAAGGAACAACTACCAGCAAGACACTAATGGGAATATTAAACTGCTGTTCAGCAATCAGAAAAAAGTACTTCTAATTCTTTCCACCTTCTCATTCCATGTTGGAGCTCCATTTTCCTTTAAAGCTGTCAGCCAGTTTTACTGAAATCAACGTGTTTAATTACACTTGGCAATCCCAAAAGCACTTTCTTATTTGGAAAATTATTCCTCATCACTAGCCACCAAAAGAAATGGATATTTAGACTCGTCCCTTTTCCCACGGCACTGATTCCCCTGTGAAGGAGATGGAAAACAGCATTCGAGCAATGTAATTGGTGAGAGAAATCTCTAGAAGGCACAGAACAACTTCCACATATGCAAGTCGATTGACACCTAGTGTGAAAACACTGAACTACAAAGCCCCCACTGCACATCAACAAGGATCAGTCCAAGGAAGACACACAGATTCGTTTACACGACAAGAGAATCAAATCCTCCAAATACAACAACCTTAAAAGCTTTTTATTTTTCTCAGATAGCTACACAGAGCCACAAGTGCTGTAGCACTGACTGAGAAAGTGCAGCTTCTAGGGAGGTGTCAACAGTGAATCAGAAAAGGGAAGGGAGAAAAAAAATCAAGGAAGAAACTCTGATAAGAACACCAAGAAAGAAGTACAGGCCAGCTGGTCAAGGAGGTTTGCCCAGCTCTGGATAGGATGAAGCAGAGGAGTCACAGACAAAAGTAGAATGCCTGCATGATTTAATATTAGAATTCATGACTGAAAAGCATCTTGGATACTTTCATTTGACCCAAAGGCTGATGAGGAGTGGTGTCAGTCTCTACATAACTGTTCTTTAGCACAAAGAGGCAGGAAAGACAGGCTATGTACCATGGAAGAGAGAAAAGTTTTTTCATAGTCATGCCACACTCCAGCATCAACACCATTATCCCAGAGCTCAGCTTTTTAACTGTCTTTATTTTGCAGAAATGAAAACACCTTTGCCTAATCTCAAAGTCCTGCTTTTTGCTCCTGCCAGTACCAGTGGCCTTGGCAGATATTCTGGACCTAAACACTTCTTCCTAGCAGTTTCAGCCCTTTCAGGCCTATTTGCACCTTCTTGCCTTCAGTAATTTAGCAAGAGCAGTATCTAAAAGCAATGTTTTAAACAGCTGATGGAAGAACATCCACATTACAACTCCCAGCTCTTTCATGACTCATTTTCTATAACAATATTAGGACATCTGCCTCAAACACAAAAGCAACAGTGATTAATTGTATCCTGATAACCCACTGCCCCAATTGATGGTTAATTGCCAAAATGAATTTTTTTTTTTAATAAATCCCATTCTTTATCTTGACATTGACCCAGCATGTTAGTCCTTAAACAACTGACAGTTCCCAGTGTTGTGGATACAGCCAAAGGGTTGTTTTTACTCTGGAAATCTCAAGACTCAAGGGACCCTCTGCATGATGAGTCAGGAGTAAGCCCTGACTTCAGGATGAGCCCTGGAAATGGTACACACATCTGGAATTGTTTCATTTCTCCAGATGTGCGTAGCAAGTGCTGCTCCTTGGGCCCTTTCTGCAAGGGCACAGCCCTCAGCTACACCCTGAGCCAAACTCCCCTGATGGGAACCGCACTGTACATGCCAAGTCAACTGGAAAATGCTTTCTTGGCACCACTTACACCCTACAGAGGTCTGAAGGGAAAGCTAAGGGGAATTTGCTCAACCCAAGGACTCTGCCAATCTCCAGTGTATCCAGCTCTGCTTCTCAAACTGAGAATTTGCACAAGTTGGAAACAAAAAATCCCAATCTTGTCCATTTTTGCTGTGTGCTTGAAACTAAACAACAGGAAACTTAGCAGGAAACACATCCAGGAAGCTCCACGACTGCACTCAACTACTGCAGGGACACCCCAAAACCAAGGGAGAGTTAGAGTTTGGGAACAAGACACTGCAGGGTTGTTTTCCTTGATGGTCTGGCAGACCCAGGGGGTTTCCTCATGCCCGTTTCCCTCCACCACACCTGACACACTACACATGGCATTTTAGCTCAGCAGGGCACTACTCAGGCTCATTCCTACCAAAACGAGTTGGTGCCTCATCTCACACAACTACAGGAACAGAAGCACCACAAATTCAAGACACTTTAATTCAATTGCATTTTACATGCTAAGACAAACCTCCCACAGTCCAAAGAGATGGTAGGAGATGAAATGATGGAATGTGGACACATCCAGAACCAATACAAGATTGCTACTGTGGAGAATTTTAACTTTGAGGCTGACACATGTAGGGCCCCCTCTCTGGATTTAGATACAGCTCTGGCTGAACATTTCCCAGAAAACATTCAGAATTCAGCTGAACCAACTAATCCAGGACCTGGTTTTTTTGTTATTTGCATTAATATCACACTGAGTCTGATTAAAAGAAATAAGACTTAAATATATCATGGCATTACTTAAACATAATGGTTTTCTTTGTTTTTACCATCTTTTTTTCTTTATTAGAAGAACCAGACACCAGAACAAAGTGTGCAATGAACCTGCAGAGAATGAGAAATACCTTGAAATTATTCATAATACTATCTCCTTTTCACTAAAGATTAGGGAAAATCCCACAAGTTCAGAGTATTAACCAAGTGCCAAGAAATCATGGGACCAGCTGAAATCTTGAGATCCTGACACCAAGGTTCAGATGCTTCACTTGCCCTTGGGTTTTGGCACTGGCTCAATGGTGCCAACTTGCTCAGCGGTATGCAAGGCTGAAAACCTTCCTTTAAAATACAATTTCAATTTCTACATAATAGTTTTGAACCAAGCACCGGGGACTTAAGAAAAAAAGTATTGCCACAAAAATCTTCAGTTATCAATGCAGTCAATCAAGACTGAGTCATTAGTTAATTAAATATTACCAGTATGCCTGAGAACAGACTTAAAAAAACCCCGTTCTTTATACAGTTCATTAACTAAAAATTAAACCTCCCTTTCTAGGCTTTTTTATTCACCAAGTTACACCAGAAGTTACTTGCTAAAGCAGTAGCCCTTTTGGCATAATTCCTTGAGTTACAACCCCTTCTCCCAAAGGAATTTAATTTTTAACCTTGCTAAAAAAAGCAAAATCCTTTTATGAGGAGCCATATGTTTTAAAAAACACCTTCATGAGCCTTTATTTTTTATTTATCACTAGACAGCTTAAATTTCATCAAAGAGGAATTTCTTGCCATCCAGTCACTCTGCCACACTACAGGGGTATAAATATAACCAAAAGCTTCATCTTAAATTGCCACAAGAGGCTGGTGCTTCCTATGAGGCTGGAGCAGAGCCAGGACCCCCAAGTGCTCCTGGATTCCCTGTGTGCTGGGCTCCAGACAGCTGCTCTGTCACACAGGGACACAACTGTGGACACAAACGTGCCAGTACCTGCTCCTCCTGCTCATCTCACCTTTGCTTTTGAGTTGTTACAGAACCAAGACCCTTTCTGCCAGCATTTAGAGTACTACACAGAGGAGCCACTATCCTTGCCTAGACTGAGGGGACACATGGCACAGCCCTTTTGTCCTCCTCTGACCTTGAGGCTGATTGCCAAAGCCACTGGCACATTGCAGTGCTGAGCCCCTCCAAGAGCAGGCGGGTGGGAACAGGGTTACCACCCACCGTGCCCTAAACAAGTGGCACCAACACCACCTGGAAAGGGACTGTGTGTTCCAGCCTGTGCAGGCCCTGGCATCTCTGGGTGTTCCTCTGCCCATTGGCCCATTCTGCACTGTATTTTAGGAGGTGTGGATCAGAGAACTTAGTCCCACCTAGAGACAGTTGCTTAAAATTAACACTTGCCACATGCCAGGTATGCCTTCCCTGTCACCAACACATTACTGGACAATTATAAACTGTCCTTTCCCACTTTGTCCTTGGAGGTTTTCTCTAACCACAGCAACAATAAGAACTACCTGCCAGGGAAACCACTGCTGCCAACAAACACTTGCCTGCCCTGGGCACAGCTTGACATGGCCACAGGGACTCTGGGGTCAGACAGCACACATCACCTGGCAAAGAAGGAAAGAGAGCTCTATTTCTGTCAAGTCCCTCATGCCTCAAAGCACACACTGTGGTTTTTGAACAGGCCAAAGGGAGCAGGGCAAGTGTACCCATACTAAGTGCCATGATGCAGGCAGGGAGATATGCAGAGGCACAGCCCCACCTGGGCCCTGTTCTCCTCTGGCAGCCATCCATCCCAAGGTTCATAGCATCCCTCTGGAGAGCCACATCAGCTGCAAAAACACTGACAGCATTTCAGGAAGTTCTATTTTCAACCCCCTTGGTGACAGACCTCTTTTGGGCCTTTCTACAGGAGTCACATTCCCAGTGACACCATCCCCTGGGGAGAAGACAAGTTTCCATGCAAGGCTCCAGCTTAAGGCATTAATTTTTTTATCTCCATTTGGGAAGATAATTAAAGCACAGTCAGGAAGAGGAGAGTTAATAACAATGGTTCCTTCAGGATGAAGACAGTGGAAGGACTCCTCAGTGATCCCTGCACAGGTCCCAGCACCCCTTCCCACATCAACCCACCACACTTAACTCACAGGCACCTCTGCCATCCCCGAGCCCCATGTGCTCCATACTTGGCCATTCCCATGACTCCAGCAGGCAAACCGTGCATGTCTGACAACCAGAAAGCTCAAGATGATTTTTAAGTCTCTTAAACACAACCAGCCACAATACTTAGCATTTCTCAGAACGTGTGGGGCTCAGTAAATACTGAGGTTGAAAACCTTCCACATGCTTCTGGTTGGGAGTAACAGGAACATCTCTTAATAGGGGTTAAAACAGTAAACCAGACACTAAGTTGAAGATATCTTTGTTCGTCCAAGTTCACTGAATAATGGTGACCAAACTCAGGCAAAAGAGCATTCAAGGAAAAGAACATACAATTTTAATGAAAAACTACAAGTCTGGCTTTGAGTGTTCATCTCTGGGCATGCAAGCCCTGAGAAATCAGATCTGCACTCAGAGCATGGCAGAGAAATCCTGCTGCTGTCCTGGTCCTGCCCAAGCCCCTCTACAAGGATAATGAAGACAGCATCACATTTCATACGAGATTTCCTGGGTGCCTGCTGAGCTGACCTTGTTTACAAGCACTCACTGAAACAAGTAATTGCTCATATGTTCCCCTCCACACTGAATTTTCTGCCTATACTATCCATATGGACATGAGCCAGAAAGAAAATTTCTATGTAATTATCCAATTAATTATTACTAATGCTAGCATTTAACAAGAAAAAAAGCCATCTGGCACACTAACAATTGCTGCACTTCTGTTGTGCAAGAACTGCAAAAGGCACATTTGTGTTTTGGAGCTACTAGCAAGGGATGTTGAAGGGTTTTGCTCTCAGCTGCAGGATCAGAAGAGCAAAGAGTAGAAGTCAGGAGACAAGTTGAATTCACAGTCAGCACCAGGATTCCTGTGCTGGTCAGTTCATCTCTGTGCTGCAGGTCTCCATTTGTAAATTAATACTTACTCATTCTCAATTTTACTCTGTTATATGGTCATAGAAATCTCTCATGTTAAGAGGAATGAGGACCTGACTGAGCACAGCCTATCACTTTGTACTGTTGAACATCAGGGGAATTTTGGGATTAGAAACATGGGTTTCTTCTGGACCTGAGGAAAACCTACTGCTCCAGCTGGAGCAGAGAAGTCAGCTGACACAATGACATGACAGAGTTTGAAGCAGTCCAATAGCAGTTACTGGAAACTAGAAAAAGCAGAAGATATCCTGGAATCTTGAGCAAGGCTTTACTGACATTGGTTAACCAATATACAGAGCCCAAAACTTAGAGGGGGAACTGCTCCAAGGATTAGCATAGCACTGGGTATCAACAGCCCCACAATTCCTTCAGCTCCATCACAAATTTACCATTTTACTGATCCTCCTGTGCCCCAGTTCCCCCTTGCACAGCAGGGGAATAATCTATATGCAGCTCCCCAACACAATTATTTTCAATTTATATTTGTTGTACTGATGGATTTAGGGCATCCCCTATTGCAGTAAGAGCATCAATCCCCTCAGGGTGGTCAGCAGTAGGTCCTGACAGATGAGCTTCACACAAAACTGTTCATGTGCTGTATGAACTGATCATCAGAAACCTGGAAAACACAGATCCACTAGATCCTGATCTCCAGGGCATCCCAGCAGATCCCAGTGAAATCCCTGGCACACCCAGCACTTCAATCTGAGATATATCTCATTTCACTCAGGCTAATATTCAGCACTTTTCCCCTGACTGAGAGGATGGAACAACCAGAGGAAAGCTGAAAACACAAAGAAAGCCAACTGTGACAGCAGGGTTCATCCCTAGGACAGCATTCCAGCAGCTCTGCTCTCCCTAGCAGGTCCCAAAGCACAGAGTGATGATTCCTGCAGGCAGCAGGATAATACAGGAATTCATCTCCAACAAAAAGCACTGGAGCCCTACAGTCCTCAGCTAACAAGAAAGATCTCAGCCTCCAGGCTCCTGGATCCAGCCTGCAAGAGCAGGGCAGGTCAGGGGGGTACCATACTAGCTCTGCTCCACCCCTCCCAGGACACCCAACCAAACCACCTCATTTTCCTAAACTCCTGAAAATTTCTCCTGCACAACAACACCCACCTAAGTTTAAAGGCTATTTAAAGCCTCCTCAGACAGAATGGGATCAAGTTGTGCTATCTGAGGTGCTTCTAGTGCTGCCCTTGAGATCTCACTTCAAGGAGGGATTTACATGGTACAGTGAGCAGGGCCAGAGCTCAGCATTGGCATCTGCACAGCAGAACAGGATTTCAGGTGAGCTCCTGTGTCATACATCAACTTGCTCAGACCCAAAAACATGATGGCTGAAATGTTGTTAAAGGACTGCTGGGAAATTTGAAAACTGGGATAGATGGGGGGTTTGCTGCAGGTGGCTTGTTTTCTAGCAGGCATTAAAATTCTATGGCTTAGAGAGTCAAAAAGGAAAGGAAAACTACTCCTCCAGGACCCTCTTCCATCAGAACGTTCATAGGAGTCCAAGGAAACTTTGTCCAAACTCAGTATCAGCAGCCCAAATCTAAATCGGGCATTACATTTATTGTCTGCCTTTTTTTCTCCCGGAATTAAAAACTGTTTTTCCCCATTGAGTTCTGAATACTTTGCAGACTGATATTTTTTTTGTTCCTTCAACAGCAGGGAAACAGGCCTGAGCACCAAGAGAGGAGCACAAATCCAAACACCAGTGGAAAGCATTTAAGGTACACAGGCATTAGACATTAAACCAAGCCAGCTACAGCAAAAACATCTCCCAGAAAACCAGCTTGGAAAAGAAAGCTTTAATCCAGTAACACTGAGTATACAAAAATCAGCTGGAGAGCAAAGGGATGTCAGACCAAGCCCAGGGGCTTCAAACTGATGTTTCCCTCTAAAGAGACTTGAGGATCCCCCCTCAGAGGGGCCTCATTAGAGACAAAGAGACAACAAGCACTATTACCTCTGCAGGAGAGGGGGTAACATCAGCACAGTTCTAAGGACACATCTCGGGGCAGGCATTAAGCAAATAAACATTCTATTTCCCTGGAGAGAGAGAGATGAGGGAGTAGAGGAAAGAGTCAGGGAAAAAGAGCAAGGTAAAATCAAGTTATATAATTAAGTTACCCAATGATACATTTTCCTACTGCTGCAATGCACTAATAGAAGCCAAGAGCAGATCACAAGCAATTTTTGATTTTTCTGCTGTTGGCAAAGGGAGCATCTTAAGCACACAAGGGTGAAACATTCATCCTCTGTAAAAACAGGGTAAATAAACTGAACCCAGCTTGTCCATGAATCAAACCAGCACTACAGTAACTTGGGGAATAAAACCAACAGGTATCTCAGCAGCATCAACAGGCTGCCCAGTTCATTCCTCATAGAACAAGCTCCAACCAGCTTGCTCTCCTGGCACAGCATGGCACAGGGAATATTTTGGTGAAGTCCCACCTTCACCTGCACACTTGCCTACTTGTAACACCCACTTTGGGGACAGCAGCATCAGCCCCTTGAAGGCCTTATCCTCCCACTATGCAACTTTAACATCCGTTTAATGTAGTTTTTTCCTGTGGATTATAAACACAAAACTCCACTCCCAAAATAACACTCTTCATTCCTCCTAAAACAGAAAAATGGTCACAACAGGCTTGTTCCCTCCTTACTGATCTTCAAGTATAAGAACACAAAAAGAAAGCAAAATATTGTAGTTCTGAAGTTGTTCCTGTTGTTAATACAACATATAACATTATATAATAAACCATCGACATTAGTTGCTAATTTTCAGTTCCTGTTTGAAGCAGCACATCCAGCACAGGTTTCAAAAAACCCTACACTAAGCACAGGCTTTTATTGATAATCACTAGTTCGTTGGCAAGGATCTGGTTTTGACTGTGTGCAAAAACAAGCTGGAATACAAAAGCCACTTAAAAACCCTAGCTTAAAGTGAACTTTTACTCATTAATGTCTCCATAAGTGTTGTGCTGGAGCACTAAGGACATGTAAAACATTTTCTTCAGCACAAAAGGTCAGAAAAATGGCATTGAACCACACCACATCCTACTGTATGAGCATAACAGAACACCTTCAATTTGGAAACACCAAAGCATTACATGTGGTCCCATCAACATTAAAGAACACAAGCACTCAAATGAATAAAAAGCTCCCAGCAGAAATCATATGTTACATTGGAATTATTCTGAAAGCAGTCTCCCACAAAGCTCAACCAATCCTGCACAGAGCCACTGTAGAACAGTTATTGTGGCTTAATTAAGATGAATTCAGAATCAAAGCAAGTTGGACTTCTCAGTGGGGGATGAAAGGCAGATCACTTCTGGTTATGCAAGGAAGTGCCCAGTGTTAAAACAACAGTTCCATTTGCCTGTGTCTCAGCATCATGGCGAGACTTCGTGAACAAAGATGTGGGAGGGCTCTGCCCACTTGGGGTGGGTGAATCCCTCAAGCCTGTGCAGTGGATTTTTTAGGTGAGGCATAGCATGCAGAGAACTGGCCCCACCCTTTACTCCTGAGGTTCATCTGCCAGGGCCCAGCAAGCTTGGACAGTGACAGCGAGGTCCTCAGGATGGAGGTTTGGTTAGAGTATCCTTCTGGAAGGAGATACTTGATAAAGAATTCCAGTTCCACTGAGCAAATGCAAATTCACAACTGTAAAAACTACTAGGTTAAAAAAAAAAATCACTAAATCTACAAGGTCACACAGGGCAGCTATCTTTATAGCCCAGCAAAAGGAACAGCAGTGTGGAAAACATTGTTTGCACTATTCTATATGCAGAAAGACCTGACCATGGTTAAAAGCCTTTGTGGTTAACAGCACTTTGGAGCACAGGGATGATCACAGTGGAAAGGAGGTGTGCCAGGAGTGCACTCCTATTTCTGGCTGCCACTGAGGGGTTGTGTGACCTTCAGTGCAGTGACACCTCAGCCCCCAGGGAGCAAGGACACAGGGATTCATTCCCCTGGCACACTGCAGGGCAGCACTTACAGGCAAGGGCAGCGCAGAGAGGAGTCACTGGGCCTCCAGTTTCATGCTGGAAGCACCAAAAGTTCCCTCCTCCAGCTAAGGAACTGCTTCTGGGTTTTATTCTCAGAGCTCAGCAACCAAAACCTGCACCCCCTGACTTACCCAGCCCACTCCTTGGCTTTTAGGCAGAGTTGTTACAGCCAACTAAATAGATTATCTAAACTGCTGAAAACCCCAGAGAATTAGGTTCAATCCCATTCTTTCCTAGGCCATTGTCAAGAGCTGAGTAAATTTAATCTACAGATCAATAACTAGCATAATTCACAATTTACACTGTCATTTTCAAGCAATAAACAAGTCATCATAGGTAAGAAATTACCCCAAACATTCACTGTGAAGAGAGATTGTCACATTTACCATTTCATTACCCACATAGATTATAGCTTAATAATTTCATTTTCCAGTATATATTAGTTTTATCTTTAAAGAAAAGTGCAACCAAACCCAAAAAACCTGTACTTGTTACAGTTGGATCCACACTGAATTATAAAAATTCCATCATATTTCCTCTCATCTGACTGCTATTGATTCCCAGTGTAAATCACCTTCAGCAGTGATTAATGTAAAAACTTAATTACTATCAGAAATGAGAAAATATCCCAGCACTTTTCACTGGTTTGCATTAACAAAATTAAAAAGAAATACTAAAGAACATGATTTTCATTTCCCTCTCCCCTTTCCTTCAAAACCTGTCCCTGTCAGCTTCCTAGGAACAGCACACCCCAGAAATATCTCAGCCACCCTACTGTGGCACATCACTGCCTCATGGACAAGTCCACATGCGAATAAACGTCAGGTTCTTCTACTGAATAACACAGACTGGGTAGAACACTTGAAAAATATCCTTTTTAAATGGAGAAAACTTAGAACACTAAAATCTGTTCATCTTATATTTAAACATCAACTGAGTATTAAAATCTAGAAACCAGCTCAAGGAACCCAGCCATAATCTGAATACAGAAGGGAATTTTTACTTCAATTTCAAGCCATCAGGGCTGTTCTCTACAAACAATTACAAAATTATACTGAGAAAAAAATATTTATTCAATGTGAACTGGTACCAACAAGAACCATGGACACCTGACTAATGAAAAATGATGACAGGTGTGATATTAATAAAAAGAGCTTCTTTCTCCCCTTTTACAGGGCAAAAATCTGGATTTTTCTATGCAGATAAACACTGAAGTAATTTAAGTCTTGTGTCAGTCAGATCTCAATATTAATTCTTCCTGACAGTGATATGAAAAATTACACCATTCAAATGGAATTAGCATTAATTTCCTAATTAAAACCAATTTCTCAGACAAGCCATCTATATTTAGAATCATGCCTTTCCACAGACACAGGAAGAACACTTGCTGTCTTCTCTACATCATCCTAAGAACTCCACATTTTAAAATGTCAGCTTGATTTGAAATCTTGGCTTTTTGGCATAAATTCCAAATCTGGCAATCTACAAAGACTCTTATCTTCCTTTTTTTAAATGGATAACTAAGCAATCTGTCAGCAAAGTTCCAAAAATTCTCCCAGGAAAGCGAGCTGCAGCCTGGCAATGCAAGTTGCCATGGCAACAGCCACCATGACTACACAGCTCTAACCTGATTTCATGAATAAAGTGGAAAAAATTGCACAGATACTATAATGAAAAGCCCCATAGTGAAGGTATCCCTGAAAAAAATAAATACAACTAAAGATTACTCTTCTTCTCCCTCATTTTTTATCATCAGCCAATACCTGGGCTGGCAAAAAAACCCCTTCACTTTACCATAAAGCCTTATTTATTATGTTTTTAAGATGGTGCACTCTGCTTCTCTTGTGACTTGCGTGTGGCTCAGAGACAGGTAAAACACTGAAAATGAGCTTTTTGTACCAAAGGAGAACAGTGTGATCCATGTGGAGCAGCAGCAGCAAACAGAACAGGACTATAAATACAGTAAGGAAAAAGGCAGTGAGGATAAAGATGGATTCTACCCTGACAGTCTAAAAATAGGCTCTCCAAGCAGAGCACAGTTCTGAAGCATCTTCAGAACCAACAGCTCCATCTAGAGTGAAAAAGCATAGGCTATTAAAGCAAGCTGACAGGTAAAAAGGCTCTTGAGACTTCTTAAAGGCACCTTCCAAAACATCCTGTAACCTCCCAACTAAAATTAAAAATTCTCTCTGAAACACATTATCTAAAAGTCACTGGGAATAAAGTTCTTCATTAAAAACAGAGGACAAAATGGAAATGAGAACACCCAAGTGAAATCACATCAATCCCTACTGTGGGCCTCCTGCAGCTCAGTGTGGTTCCCACTGCAGTCCCAGGTTTAGGGAAGTGGGGACACTCTGCCAGTGTGCCCAAGACATTGCCACCACAATGTCCATCGAGGAACCAGCCCCCCAGCACCACTGCCAAACCAGTTGACACCCCTGTACAACACTGAGTGGGGGGTCCAACAGGAATACACCTTCCTGCACATGCAACACTTTTCAGGGCCCTATTGCTCACACTTATGATTTCCCACTTATCTTTGCATTGCCGGGATGTCCCTGCCAAGCTGTTTGTACAGAGGAAGCTACTTCACATGGCACCTTTCAAAGTAATTCATCATGTTTTGGCTGTCTGCCCTCCAGTTCCTCCTAACTTGTATCTTACCTTGCAGCCTGTATAAAAAAAAAATTATATAAAGTCATTTTCTCTTGAGCCTGGAAGGTTTGTAGCTGTGCCTCACAACACAATGACACAAAAATAGAATAAAAAAGAGGCAGAAGATAGGGAGCTGCTGGAAACCCATTGGGTAGTGGTGTGCTGCATTGCTGCTCCTGAAGACAGGCAGGCCTTGCTATTCACTCGGTGCTTCTGGCAACACTAGAGAGATTCATAGTGCTTTTTCCACACGTTTTTACATTGCTTTATCTAGTTACCCACTCTAGAACTGTACTTTCTAATGGCACATACTCCTTTTAGTGTGGATTCTACTTACCATCAAGGATGGACCAAATCACCTCCCCCCTAAAACATAGCAACATTAAAAAGCCAAACCAAATAAAACTACTGGAATTTTATTACCATTAACACACAATTTTTAGGAGTCCAAGTGTTGCACCTCTGAAAATCAATGTGCTTAACATTTAATTTAGAAATCTGTGCAAGTGTGAAAATATTGTTCCAAAAGGCACTGCACAGACTGTTCTTCAAAGGTTTCTACAAGGCAACAAACATGACCAGGAAACTTTCTTGAAGTATCTTACAAATTTTGATTTGTGCACTTATTCCTCTGAAAAGTGTTCAAATTCTTCAAAAATCTAGAGTTCTTGCATGTTTAAAAGCTTTCCACAATCCCTCAAGTTCTGCACAACCAGCAAACACAACCCAGAGCTTGCACAGGTAGTCGGTGACAGAATTTCCCCCTGATTTACCACAGCCAGAATACAAATGTATGTTAAGGGTTCTCTGTTTATACTCACTTGCCATAGCAGAAACAAGCCTCATTTTGGTTTTATTTCATACAGCATTTAAACCCTTGAATCTAGAACACAGTATTGTGAACTCACAGGAATCATGACTGAGCATTATAAAAAATGCTGTATACTCTGGAAAAACCTTCCAGAACCTCGAGCCCATTTGTATCTGTTATTAACAGGTACTAACAGAGAAATCAGGGCCTTTCAGAGTAGCTGCTCCCAAACAACAGCTCCCTTTCACATGCAAGTTCACCACACCAAAAAATACGCTCACTACCTTTTCCATATATTGGAGCTCACACAGGGAGCAAGGAAAAGCCTTTCTACTGCAGCATTTCACTGCGGGATCCCCAATTAAAAGACCCCTACCTCAAAATCGTGCTCCAACTCCAGCACAGCCACATCATTCCCATGACAGAAGAAAACACTGATTTCCAGTGTGAAATAAAGCAGCAGCAACTGAAAACAATTTTTATTTGCTCCGAAGGTGTTTTTAAACAAAGGACCCAACAAACAAACCCAATCCTGATTTCTCACAGTCAATTTCGT
The DNA here is from genome assembly GCA_013399695.1 of Formicarius rufipectus. Classification (NCBI taxonomy): domain Eukaryota; kingdom Metazoa; phylum Chordata; class Aves; order Passeriformes; family Formicariidae; genus Formicarius; species Formicarius rufipectus. The sequence continues at coordinate 120,854 of VXAU01000981.1, read as the reverse complement.
GCTCTAAGTTAACCACAGGAGGTATGGGTGGTACCGAGATACTGAGTTTACAAAACATTTAGAGAGCAGGCTATTGACAAAGTTCTTTCGGAAAATAAACTTCCTCGAAGAAAACAACGGATACTTCTTGGTGTTTGTAAATAATTTGCAGCCTAAGATAAGCAACCTCAAATTAAGCACCAAACAGACGGAAATGACCACAAATCACATATAAATCTTTCCTAGCAAGTATAACACTTTTCTGTGCAGGAAGACAACATGTCTGTGTTCAGGTTCCGTTATGAAGCAATTCCTGTCAGGGAAAGAGTTGGCAGGAGGTGCACTAATAACTGCCCATCTGTAAAAGGAAAGTGTTACCCTCATTCTCTGTTGAGGGAACAAACCCCTGAAGGACTTCTTAAAACTCCCAACAATCTCCTTATATACACTTAAGAAAAGTGATAGCTGGAAGCAGCTGAATTGGGCTTTGTGTTTTTCCAGGCATCATTTCCTCAGAGTGTTTGCCTCAAGCTTCTGGAAATTGGCAATTTAATAAAGAAAATTATTACCCATTCCTTTAAAGACAACAGAATACTTCAAAAATTATTTCCAGATGGCAGAGACTACAGGTCTCAGATGAAACGTACATTATGTATTAGTTTGGTCTGTTGTTGTTGGTTTTTTTAAATCAGGGAAAAAAACATATTTAAATCTGATTTCCTTTAAATTAATGTAAGTACAGGCTGAACAAGCATTTCAAGAAGTTCTTCAGTCTGTTACTAACAGAAGTTTTGATGAATTGAAAACTTGATGATGAATAAATGACTTAATGAATAAAGGCTTTTTCTTCATTTCACAACAAATGAACATGTCAAGCACATACACTAATCAACTGTGTGACACTAGAAATTAAAACTGGCTGATGGTTCTATTTTTCAAGCTCAAAGAATGTATCACCTTGCCTCCAAAACTGGCTGAAAATAGCATTACGTTACTGACACACGACTACATGTCACTTTTTATTAAAAACGCTTCTGTAAATGACTTTAGTAAGACTAAGAACAAAAAACACCACAAAATTACTTACATTGCATTTACTTTATCTTCTGGGCCCTGAACTTGGCCTGTCACGGTTCCTTGGCTGGTGTTTTTAACCCAGCCAACCACTCCTAATTTCCTGGCTTCCTCTTCTGTGTACTGGGTTGGGAAATAACGAGAGGACAATCAATTCCAGCACAACCACCACAAGTTATTAAACCACCCACTTCCACTTTTGTAGCTGTAAGATCTGCACTTGACTAGAAATGCAGAGGTGATGCTCACACTCAGGCATTCAGACACTCCTGCCAGCTCTGGAGCTGCAGCGGGAGCAGCGAATTCGCAGGGAAGAATAATGTTCTGATCAGAGAGCTCCCCGATCCCACACCATTCCCTTCCTTTCTGTAGCTCCTACCCCTGCTCATTTCCCTTTTCAGCAACAAGCAGAATGTTTCCACTCAAACTGGCCTCAAACTCCACAGTTCCTTTCCTCCAGTTGCCTTTTAAATCCTTCCCACCTTTCACCCTTTGAATTTTATCCCCAAATGCTGCACTTCTACTAACAAACAGCAGCAAAGGAAATCTTATTCTATTGGGTTTCTAAGATGCTGGCAATACCACAAGTGCTGGTTTCCCAGCCACTCCTTGTGGTGAAATCCACAACTTCCATTAACCCTGTTCTCCTGAGGGTTTTCATTTTCATTCAGAAGCATATAAAGTATAAGCATAATTTGTCTCTGAACACTAAAGTGGTAGGAAACAGTTTGTTTTGCAGAAATAAAGTTTTCGTTCAATGTAGGACAATAAAAACACTTTAAAGCCATAACACAACTTCATTAATAAATTTATTTGCGTAAAGGTACCTCCTCTTTTTCCTCCTTCCATATTAGAGGTACAAGATAACCTGGCCCATAGTTTTTATCTTGTATTATAGAACATCAACACCTGATGGCTCCAAGAGAAGACCTGAGAATTTTGAATACAGTTTGATGGAAAAAGCCACCAAGCATTTTGGAATGTTCTGCATCATCAGCCTCTTGAGACACTTACCATGGTGTTAAAAGCCAAACTTCACACTAATATGACATCATTTCAGAAAGCAAAACCTGTTCTGGGGTGATTTAGCCAAGGAAACAAAGTCACTAACCTTGAAGAGTATTTTTCAAGACAATTATGGAGGCAAAGCAAACTCAGGCTTCAGTTTCCCACTTGACAGAATAATTAAATTCAAGACAAACTTCTATTGCAGTCCTCTATTCATTTCCATTTAGCACTATGTCACACTACATATAATGTACACATAAAACATTTAAGTTTAATATTAAGCACTGTCCTCTATTTTCAGACCACAAATTGCTCTTTTTGGAGAGTCCCCTTGTTCCCTGGGTTTCTGTGAAATGTAAACCCAGCACGTTCAGAGCTGGTGGAGGTGCTTGCCTGGGGTGTGAGTTGCCTGGGGTGTGAGCCACAGTGTCGATGTGCAGCATGTTTCTCCAAGGACATACACTAAACTGCCTTAAACACAGGTACTAAATTGAGTTAAACTGGAACACCTCATTTCAGGAGACAACAAGAACTTCAGATTTGACCCCTTTAAAGATCAACATGTTGCAACATTTTTGTGGCTGTTCCAAGCAATACAAACACAACCTTTCGATACTACACCCCCCCCATTAATAACCCTTTAAAAACCCATTTCAATATAAAACCCCTTTCCTCCTTTTAAACCCACCTGCAACACTTAACCACCCAGCCCAGAACCCAAAGTTCAGCTTAGATATATTCACCCTGCACACACCTGCTGCCTTATTTTTAGCACTGAAATATTACACTACAAAGTACAGCCAGCGTTGCCTTACCATCCTGAAGCAAACACCTAGAAAAGAGAGAAAATAAGTATTAATAAAAACTAATAGAGCAACTCAAACATACCACTGGTAGGAATTTGAAAGCATACCAGTGGTAGGAATTTCACATAATATAAAAGGACAGCAATGTGCACACAGGCCATCCGTGGCCTTTATCACCCTGTCAGAGGGGTTTTGGTGGTGTTTTACCCCTTTCAGACCATCACGAATTCAGCATTACAGGAACCGCACAGGACAAATGCACCCGCCTGCCTCCGGCCGCCCCTTCGCGATGCTTTTCATTAACAGATTTATCGCTAATGAAGCCCCACAGGAGGCGGAGGGAGGGGTGGGCCACAGGGCCGCCCTCAGCACACACAGGCACCACCGCGGGCAGCGAGAACACCTTTCCCCGGAGCCAGCCGTGCTCCCGGGGGGCGCCGAGCCTTAGAAAGGGGGAATATTTACAACCTTCCTCCCTTTTTCTTTGAATCTTCGGCGCTCGGCCGCCCTCAGGGCGCTCCAGCCCGGCTGCCGCCTCAGCCCGGCTGCCGCCTCAGCCCGGCTGCCGCCTCAGCCCGGCTGCCGCCTCAGCCCGGCTGCCGCCTCA